>PVQB02000246.1:0-213323 GCA_002980475.2 Fusarium beomiforme
ATGTGCACGTAACGGTCGCCGGCACCTCCTCTTCTCATCCTAGAAACCAAGGCTCCTTAAGCCCTCTCTTATGCACCCCTCTGCTGTTTGTGCCACAAGTCCAACTTCAGAACACTAGTTTGTTAAGAGAACAGTATGATCTGCCAAATATGCCAAGACATTGTTCTTTTGTCTATTAAGTTGTTTCATTTAGAGTCTACTCAAAAACACTATAGATACCACTGTCATCATACTTCCACAGAGAACCTTATAAATTCAGCCAGAGCAAAATGCCTGATGTGCGCTACAGTATGGTTCGACTTTACGACAGACGAACAGCAAGCACTTACCGAGTACGAGCAACTCCCGGACCCTAACTCAAAAACATTGACCCAGATGTTGGTCATAAACGTCTCCAATAGCTTCAGGTTTGAAATTAAATTTAGTGGAAGCACGGCGCAGAGGACGGGAATAAGAAACCGTTCCTATAATTTCTACGTACACCAAGGTAGCTACGTGGTCTGCACAAATGTGTACCAAAGAAGCTAAAAAAAACTCAAATAGAAACAGATGAAGATAAACAATTTGGCATCAGCCGCCTCACCCTCGATTCTCTAAACTTTTCGGGTAGCACAATGTCTCTACAAACCTTTTCGCTAGCTAGCAAGTGGATCAACGACTGCCTTGAGAACCATTCCAAATGCAACCATGCAACTAACGAGACATGGTATCCTACCCGTCTACTTGACTCTGGCCCCCTTCGTGATTCTGAGCAGTACACCATTACTCTTCTGGAAACGAGCGTTATAGCGCCTTGCGGACCATATATGACACTCAGTCACTGTTGGGGTGACGGTCATGTCCTGTCCTTGAACAAAAACTCCTACAGATCTTTGTTAAGGGGAATACCTCTTTCCTCTCTGTCACCAACGTTTCGAGATGCTTCCTCTATTGCTCGAAAGCTTGGTGTGCGTTATATTTGGATTGACGCTTTGTGTATATTCCAGGATAAGGATGACCTTTCTGATTGGAATAGAGAGGCATCTCTCATGTATAAAGTCTACTCCAAGTCTTTCTGCAACATAGTCGCCGCTGAGAATACGAATAGTTCTCAGTCCATTTTCAGGTCGCGAGATCCTGGACGTCTGGTTCCCCCGACTACCGAGATGATGTTTCAGGGCTCAAATCAACGTTTACATTCACCTGACGATCCTCAGACACCTTGCAAATATATTTTCAATTACTCAGGGTATTGGAATCATGTTGAACAGGCACATATCAACACTCGCGGGTGGGTTATGCAGGAGCGATTCATGTCACCAAGGGCCTTGCACTTTGGCGCCCACCAAGTGTTCTGGGAATGTCGTGAACAGACTGCGGCTGAAGCCAACCCAGATGGAATGTCTATCAAGATGTCCGAAGGTCCCTTTAAGGGGCGGATAACGAGGCCGGGGACATGGCGAAGTCTCGTCGAGAAATATTCCAGTTGCGCACTCAGCTATCCCACTGATAAGCTGATTGCATTTTCAGCTATTGCAAAAAAATGTGCTATTGAGATGCCCGATAGGTATGTAGCGGGCATGTGGCATCAAACCCTTCGGGGCGATCTGCTATGGTCTGCAGATAGCAATGCCGACCCAGTACCAACTCGATACGAGACATATACAGCTCCAAGCTGGTCGTGGGCATCAGTCAAAGGAAGTATTTGGAACGGGGGAGGCATAATTAAACCAGAGACATATCTTTTTCAAGTGGATGATTACAAGCTCGAATATGCCACGGACGATGAAATGGGAGCGATTCGGGCTGGGTGGATCCGCCTGAGCGGACGCTTGAAACAGCTGTAAATAGTACGCTCAGCAACAAACGAGATGAGAAGCCTACAATGGTCTTTGTTCATTGATGGGGTTCTTTCTGGCGTTCCTCCTGGCGGGGACCTTCTGCGCAGTTGGAGGGTGAAACTTGATTCGCCACAAGACGACTATGACATGGAAAGCAAGAATGGCAACTTGTACTGTATGCCGGCGAGACATTATGGTTGGGATGATGTATTGCCGACTATTGAACTTTTTCTGCTTCAACTGGCAGACTCGGCTAAGGGAATATTTCGTCGGATAGGCATTGCAGTTGCATATACGAATGGCATTGAGGTCGGAGATTTGTTGATCACAGATGGCCTTGACCACGGAGACTTACCTTCGGCAATGCTAAAAGACGCGCCTCATGAGACAAATTTGCCGTGCGCTGCATACGAAGGCGGGATTCACTCTATATATGTCATATAATCAGAATGCAAGATATGCCCATCCTCATGAAGAACCTCTGCTGCAAAGGCTTTACACAAAAACTCAGACTTTAATGGAATATGAGATTTATTTTAAACGCACGTCTTCCCGTCACAGCCAGAATATGTGCCTGTCGATTTTGTTCGCAACATCGAATTCTCCCACAACGTTCTAATGAGAAGCTGGGAGAAAGTTGTTGACTTGCCCCACGACTAAACGGAACGATACTTCTGGGCTCAATTTTTCCCCATACCGGACCGGATTTTGCCTTTTTATCAGTGGTGCCGCCTATATTAAGCCATCCGGTGGTGAGCTTATAATCGGAACTGGTTACAATGCTGTAGGTTATGTCATGGCTTACAGGCAAAATGCGAGAAGAGTGGGGGTGGAGAAATCCGAATCTCGGAGCCGAAACAGCGTCTCTAAATAACCCTCAAGTACCGTCTCATTAACAGATGCTATTTAAAATCGAACAAAGTCAATTTCTTCCCCGCAGCGTATCCCGCGGAATCCATACGGCGTTTTCCTTAATCCAATCTACTCTGGCAAGGTCATTCCTACGCACTCGAGATCCTATCATTGAGGCTTAGACGAACTGCCAAAGATGGCGGGGTTCCCTAGCTCTACACTAATCTTTTCCTCTTTCAGTAGGTCGACACGCTGAGGCTTAGAGCCTGAGATTCTTTTTGGTAGGTCAACGCATTCAGAAGCTAGAAGCGCTGAACCCTCCACCTCTGAATTGCTGCCATTTTGAACATAGTTCATCCCCTCAGTACGAAGACGCGCTATCGTCATTCCATTATATTTATCTTCATATCCCTTTCTTCTACAGATATCACAGCATTCAAATCTCAAATTTTCACTATATCAGCTGCAGGCGTCATAAGCATGTCTTCGACAATCCTCACCAATGGTCAATTCCTCGGCCACGATGACTCGCAGCACGAGTGCATGATCGTACAGGGATCTAAAATCGCCTACATCGGCTCTGAGAACGACAAAACAGTCACCGACGCAAAATCTCAAGGCGCACAGGTCTTGGATCTCAATGATCGCGTTGTACTCCCTGGCTTCATCGACAGCCATGTCCATCTTTTATTCTTTGGCTTATCACAGCAAAAGCTCGACCTGGGAGGATGTAAATCTCTGGACGAGATTCGCGGGAGGATAAAGACCTTTGCAGCGAAAAATCCCGACTTACCGAGGATTCTCTGCAGAGGGTGGCTTCAGTCTTCGACGAATAATGTCGCTCTTGCGAGTGATATCGATGATCTTGACCCGAGACCTATTTACATCGATTCAAATGATCTTCATTCAGCATGGTGCAACAGCGCTGCACTGAAGGAGCTTCCGATTGATGAGATCAAGGAGAAATGGCCTGAACATATCACGTGCGATGAGAACGGCAACCCAACTGGTCTTTTGGCCGAGTGGGCTGTCACAGCATGTATCTGGCCTTTTCTTATGCAGTCGCTCACAGAGGACGATAGGGTTGCGGCGTTGGAGGATGCTGTGCAGGCATATTCTGCTGAGGGATATACTGGTGTTATCGACATGGCGATGGATGCTGTAGCTTGGCAGGCTTTGCAGAAGTTACGGGAGAAGGGGGGACTTAATCTTCACATTGCTGCTCATTGGTTTCTTCCGTACGAAGCTGATGAGAAGTTACTCGATGAGAAGATTCAAGAAGCTATCGATATGCACAATAAGTTTCATCCTTCGAAATCACCAGAGTTCTGCATCGTGGGCATCAAGCTCATGTGCGATGGTGTCGTCGATGGCTGCACCGCCGCGCTCTCATATCCCTACGGCGAATCAACCGACCTGATTCAACCGCTTTGGCCCGGCGACGCAATGAACAGAGTTCTTTCTCAGGTTACCAAAGCTGGAATGCAATGCGCTATCCACGCCATCGGCGACGTAGCAGTCACACAAGCCATTGAAGCCATCGCAAGCACCAACAACCCCACCGCTCGCCACAGAATCGAGCATCTCGAAATGGCAACCCCTGAAGACGCCAAACGTCTCGGCAGTCTTGGAATCACAGCCTCAGTCCAGCCCGTGCACAGCGATCCCGCAATTCTAGAAGGCTACGAAAAGCTCATCAAGCCCGAGTCCTGGAAAAACGTATTCCCCTACAAAGAATGTCTCGACGGGCACGCCAACGTCGCAATCGGCACAGACGCCCCTACGGCGCGCCACCTACCCTTCCCGAATTTGTATAACGCTACGACGAGAAAGTCGGCGCTTGAGCCGGAGAGACAAGATGTTACAAATGGAAAGAGTGCGCTTACGCTGGCGCAGGCTATGAAGGCTGCTACCTATGGAGCTGCGTATTCGCGGTTTGCGGAGTCATGGACGGGGAGGTTGGAGAGGGGGCTGAGGGCGGATTTTATGGTTCTGCCGGAGAAGCTGGTTGTGGAGGGACTGTTGGGAACTAAGGTTGATGAGACCTGGTTTGGTGGGGAGAGGGTTTACAAGAAGGAGGATAGAGCTGTGAACTCTCGATTGTAAATGCAGATACAGTGTAAATGTATGTTATAGCTTCATGGAGGCGATAAGGTTACAGCCTTGCCTGAAATAGTGAACTAGCATTCTGCTACCCTTGACCGCCTGCAATCGATATCAGCCCTTATTCAGTAGCCTACTTCCCCGACATCTTATCTCCAACCTAACTAGGCATAATGCCACGCTCAAGAAACGGCTGCAGCACTTGCAAAAGACGTCATCGAAAATGCGACGAGAGAAAACCCACATGCCAACAATGCCAGAAGTATAACCTAGAATGTGAGGGCTATGCAATCAAGTTGCAGTGGGATGTAGGTGTTGCGTCGAGGGGCAAACTGACGGGTGCTTCACTTCCTGTTTTGGGGTCGGAGAAGAGGAAAAGAGAGACAGGATTGAAGATTGATGATGCGGAGGGCGGTTTTGGGGAGTTTCAGTTGAGTGAAGTGAATGGCGATGAAAATGCCCTAGTACCGGATATACCAGGCTCTCTTATGGAAATGGGGCCTTGTCCAGTGATTGAGACTAATGAGGAACCGCTGTGGCTCCAAAGAAGAAGTAACCAAGAGAAAAACCTCTTCAATGAATGTAAGAATCCAAACCCCACTGCTATCCTCACATTAACAATCCAGTCATACAAAAAACCGTGTTTCTCTTTTACTCGACATCCACAAACGACCCATTCCCTCAAGAACTCAAACGTCTCGCTCTCCAAAACGAACCACTATATCTCGGTCTAATAGCCACGCATCTATACAACACAAACCCCCGCAATCCCCCACCACTATTTCATGACCTATGTAATCAAAGTCTCCGTCTTTTTCGGGAGCAATTAGGTCGATTTGACGGGACTTTAGACGGAGGCTTGATCAACGCGGGTGTATTCCTCTGCACGCTCCACGTACATCCCCCCTCCCCTTGTGTCTAACCTTGCTGACACTATGACGCAGCTTTTCCAAGGAATCCCCTGGACAGCGCATCTAAACCACATGATGTGGGTATACCACCTCTTCCCACACTCCAAAAACGCGCACCGCATAGGCGACCTCGAGTATCGCTTCTCGCTCGAAGCAATGGCCATAATGGACATTCCCACGTTCGTCCGCGGACGCGACACGCCTACCCTCGGAATATGGGGCTTCTTGCGCTCAGCACAAGCAGCGTCTCCTAGCGGTCTATCCACCGGCGTTGAGAGTGTTTCGGGCTTGCCGAGGAGTCTGCTTGATATTTTTACCAAGTTGGCGAGTGAAGATGTGGAGAGCGAGTTTGTGGCGTGGGAAGGGCATGAGGGGTCCGTTCCGCACGTTCACCTCTGGGAAGCGTTTCGCATCTCGGGAATTTTGCTATCGCGACGACAGAAGCGCGCAGGAGTTACATCGAGCAATGAAGTTCTTGTGTGTCGACTTGTAGCAGCAATGGATGCACTTTACGATACGTGCCATCGGGAAGAGTACGCTCATATTCTCGCGAGGAACAGCATGTTGTATCCCTACACCGCAGCTCGTCTGGAGGTCACTATTCTTCAAAAACGCCCGGAATGGGTCAAGACACTACGTCGATGCTGCGCTATCTGCGATGCATACCGCGACACGCCAAATGCACTTATCCTCGAGGAGATTCTAGATAAGGCATTGGAAATAGGCGACAACGATGTTGATCTTGATAAAGAGACGAAGATGCGAGGCGTTGAACTATCGTTGTTTTAGACTATGCTATTTTAGGATGGTCGACACGCTGGGAACAGTCTTGTCAGCGACTCCCTAAGCTGGTTGGGGGAACTTGGGGCGATAGTGGGTGGACCTACCGTTTAAAGGCTAGTTCTCCCCGCGAAATACCGATGGCTTGGCGAAAGATTTCTCCAGGATTGAAGAGGCCGGTTTCGGTGTATAAGGGGGATTTGCTATAAATCTGGGATATCCTCGACTTGAGATTATGTTGGTCAGACATCAGGACTCTCTACTAGACGAGTGTCTCATCTTTCTCAGAGTCATCTTTTTGCTCAATATTCGTCGATATGGATAGCGAGTTGAGCTTTCCTCCTGGGACTTCACGGCTCTTAAGTAAGTATCCTTAACAACACCAGTCTAACAGCCATACTAATCATGTATCAGGCCGCTCTGAGATTGTCCTCGTTCCAACACCCTCCCAAGATCCCAACGATCCTTTAGTCAGTCATCCCCTTCTTTCTCAAGACTCAACTAACAACACCAGAACTGGAGCAAACTTCGAAAAGCATGGAACTTCACCCTCGTCCTCGCCGTAACAATAGCATTCTTCTCAGCGTACGCCTCCTCCTCCCCTCTTCCATCCCTACCACAACTAACAACCGCAGCATCGTCATGCAAATGGTCCTCTGGCAGCAAATGATAACCGACATGCACGTAACCTACGACCAACTAAACTACGGCGTCGCCTTCAACTCAGCAGGCTTAGCCCTCGGAAGTTTTCTCTTCATACCCCTCGCGCGAAAATACGGCTCTAGATCGTGCTACATACTCTCCACGGGACTCATGGCTGCTGTGTCGTGGTGGAGTGGACGCATGGAGACGGTGGGGGAGATGTATGTTACGAATTTTCTGTCCGGACTTGCGGGGTCTATTAATGAGACTATTTCGGAGATCACTGTGAGTTGAGATAAATATGGTGTTGGATGAGCGCTAATGGGAATAGATTGCAGACTTGTTCTTTGTTCATCAGAGAGGTACTGCCAATGGCTTTTATATCCTCGCTGTCATGGTCGGTCAATTCGTTTGTCCGTGTCTCGTCGGCGTCCAAGCTGCTGCTCAAGATTGGCGATGGACATACTACACGACTGGTATTGTCTTGACCATTCTCTTCCTCCTCTTCGTCTTTTTCTTCGAGGAGACAAAGTTTATTCCCGTGACAATGGGAGAAACACGAAGCGAGACTTCCAGTCAAGGCCCAGATGCATCAAAGAGCCCTAAGGATGAATCTACCAAGCTTCACGGCTCTGATCACGCTTATGAGACTCAAATTCCCAGACTCACATATCAAGACCGACTACGCTTCTTCACACGCACAGATGAACCCCTCTGGCGAAACTATCTCGTCCCTCTCAAGATGTTTCTCTTCCCCCATGTTCTCTGGTCAGCTCTCCAAGTCGCAAGCTGCGTCGCCTTTCTCATCCTCCTCACATCATCCATCTCCATGGTATTTTCCGCACCACCATATAACTTCAATACTGCCGGTGTCGGTCTCATGTCGCTTGGTCCGTTCGTCGGAAACTTTCTGGGAAGTGTTTATGGGGGTGTTCTGGGTGATTGGGTGGTCGTCAAGTTGGCAAAGAGAAATAAGGGGGTTTTTGAACCGGAGATGAGACTGCATATTCTTTTGTTGCCGGCGTTGCTTATGGGCGCTGGACTTATTTTCTTTGGTGTCTCTGCTGACAAGGTAAGTTTCTGGGTAATGCAAACTTGAATGTCTGGCTAACTTCTGTCTGAGGGCTGGCACTGGATCTATCCTAGTATTGGTGGTGCCATGTTTGGCTTTGGCATGGCTTCCATGATTGACATCTCATGTACCATTGTCATTGACATCTATCAAAGTGTAAGTAAAACTCAACCTGATCAGCCTTGAATCTATCACTGACAATTACCAGCTCACTGCAGAAGCATTCATATCCATCACATTTATCCGCAACATTCCCTCCATCGGTGTTCCATTTGGCGTTGTCGGTTGGATTGCATCTATTGGCGTATCAAAGCTCTTCATCATCAGTGGATGCGTGGCTACTGCTGTCTGCCTTCTATATATCCCGTGCGCTATCTGGGGCCGACGTGTTCGCGAAAGCACATGGCAGACTTATGAGTCTGTGAAGGAATTAAAAGGTGCAACTAGACACTAAATAATGTCATCAATCCAAACAAGAAGCTCCTGTATTGAGTTCGTCTGACATTGCAACACCACCCCGTTTTCACGCTGCATAATTTAACGACGTCGAAATATTCCAAGTTCTGCTTTCAAAATCCTTCTAGGTCAACGAGTCAAGGGAGTGCAAGCCATAAGAAATGTACTTGAGATAGCTGACGCAGGCAATTAGAATATGAATCCCCCCTCTCTTCTCTTTTCCACTCTCAGTGTTCCTTCATGACTCATTGCTTTACTCGGGTTGGTGGACAAATCTATAGGGTATGTCAAAATGCGGCCCGTTTCATCATGAGATTGGATTGACCCAACATTAAGGTTTAATTACAGGCCTCCAACCTTAGTCACTTTATTCGACTCAAAGCCTGAAGCTCTGCGGATCAAGTCTCTATGTTACCCAATTTACATTAGGTAATCCCGGCATTCGCACGGTTTCATGCTTTATTCCAGTGCGGCCGCCAAGACGGCTCGGTTGAAGATCATCAACAGGCAAGTGAGCTTGTTCAATACGACGTTGAGCCACAAGACACTAAGAAAAAAGTATAAATCATACTCAAGCGTAACCTCCTCAATTGACTTTGAGCATGTTCTCAAATGGTGATGATCGAAGCAGTTGTAAGGAATGTGGCAACGAAGCGGTCAGCACGTTGCGCGACCAGCAAACTCACTCTCTGGCGCCTCCAAAGGAAAAAAAAAAAAAAAAAGGAGGCTGGGCTCTTGAAACCGTCTCATTAACCTTATATCACTGTTACAGTTATACAGACCATACCTTGCCTCGAATAAATTCGTTTGTATTACCCTGCACAAACGGCTTCTCACATCCGCTCATGACGCGACAGGTAAAAACAGAGCCGAGGCGTCCGAGGGCGCTAGAATGGCGGTATTGGTTCGAGAAGCAAGGTGAGTCGTCAGCAAAGATCTCAGCCACCCGGGAACTATATCTTAAAAGTGTCGTCTGACTCCCCCCAATGCGTGGCTAGGCGCTTTTTGATGGTGTGTGGCTTGCATAGTAAGGAATGTAGTGGCTTATCGTGATAAGCTGATCAATTGATCCGCCAATTGTGTATTTGGACAAAGATTATGCTGATCGTGTTTAACCGAGACATGATTAGCCAATTGTTTCGGGTATACAGATAAGGACCACAGTAAGATTGCAAGGATATTTTGTCAAGGCATAATCTTTTCCGTCCTTTTGTAGCGCGATGACGATTAGAGCTCCAAGTAAACAAGGCTACAGTGGGACGTAATGAGGGGCAGAAACTGCCGTTAATAGGGAAATGCGGATCGGCACCTCCAAAAGCTTACAGCAAAAGATCCCTGAATTGGAGAAGAGCTCGCCAGGATAGGAAGGTCTCGTTTACCCGAGGCCGAGGGGGACTTTTGCTCTCCACACTCACACGCTGTCCCTCAAGAGGCAGTTCCCGATAGGCATGGATGTTGGATGCCGTTCTTACCGGTCAATCTTTTGGCCTATGCACGACAATGCTTGGCTGATCCTTGACATGGTGCAAGTGCCGTGTTCCGTGCAGTGACATCAGACAGCCTATGACGCAAAATACCGTGCAATTGAGCACAATGCGTGCTACCTTTGTGGTTCCTATATAAAGCTCCAACCACGTCCCATCACCTAATGCCACGCCGCACGACCAAGCTGTCTTCAAAATGCGGTTCAGTCTGATCAGCACTCTCCTGGCCTTTGGGACACTGTCCCAGGCTTTCAACCAAGGTGCCGTTAACGCCTTCAATCGTGTTCATCCCAGACGCCACGAGCAGAAGCGCGCTGCTATCCCTGAGCAGCCCATCATTGAGAAGCGACACAAGAAGAGCAAGTTCCTGAACAAGCACTCCGAAAAGTTTGTTGTTAATGGTTCTGCTATTCCTGAGGTCGCCTTTGATGTTGGCGAGTCGTATGCCGGACTGTTGCCTATTTCTCAGGATCCTGATGAGGAGCGCAAGCTGTACTTTTGGTTCTTCCCTAGTACCAACCCCAAGGTTGGAAACGATGAGGTCGTCATTTGGTAATTATAGCAATTGCGTCTACAGATTGATTAGCATGCTTACACTTACAGGTTGAACGGCGGCCCTGGCTGCAGTTCTCTCAGCGGTCTTCTCACCGAGAACGGTCCTTTCCTCTGGCAAGCGGGCACTCTCGCCCCTGTCCCAAACAGCTACAGCTGGACCAACCTGTAAGTTCAGACAAGCTGCTTTACCAGCCTCACTAACACTCTTAGCACCAACGTTATCTGGATCGAACAGCCCGTCGGTGTCGGCTACAGCCAAGGCAAGCCCAACATCACCAACGAAGTCGAGCTCGGCAAGCAATTCATCGGCTTCTGGAAGAACTTTATCAACACCTTTGAAATGAAGGGCGCCACAACCTACATTACCGGAGAGTCCTACGCTGGCTTCTACGTCCCCTACATCGCCGATGCCTTCATCACAGCCAATGACGACGATTACTACAAGCTTGGTGGTGTGGCTATCAACGATCCCATCCTCGGTGATAGCGCGCTTCAGCAGCAGGCCGTTATCTACCCGTTCATCGAGTACTGGTCGAACCTGCTCTATCTCAACCAGTCCTACATGAATGATCTCCGCTGGACACATCAGCACTGTGGCTATGAGAAGTGGCTTGAGAAATACGCGAAATTCCCTCCTCCTGAGGAGAAGTTCCCTGTTCTTCCTGATCCTTACGCCGATACGAACCCGAACAGCAACTATACTTGTGATATCTTCGATTATGCCTACACTGCTATTCTTGATTCCAATCCTTGCTTCAACATTTATCACATCACTGATACTTGCCCCTTCCCCTACGGCCAGCTCGGCATCGTCAACCAGGGCGACTACTCTCCTCCTGGCGCAAAGGTCTACTTTAACCGCACAGACGTCAAGAAGGCCCTCAATGCTCCTGTTGACGTGACCTGGTACCAGTGCACTCCCAACAAGGTCTTTGGCTTCGGCGACCCCAAGTCCAACCGCAGCGATACTTCCCTCGCTCCCGCTCAAAACGAAGTTCTGCAGCGCGTGATCGAGCACACCAACAACACCATCATTGGAGTCGGTCGTCTGGACTTCCTCCTCCCTCCCAACGGCACCCTCTTCGCCATCCAGAACGCCACCTGGAACGGCAAGAAGGGCTTCCAGAAGTATCCCCAAGACAAGAACTTCTGGGTTCCTTTCCACATTGACTACAACCAAGGAAGAATGAGTGAAGAGGGTATTGTTGGACAGTGGGGTGAAGAGCGTGGTTTGACTTGGTATGAGGTCCAGCTCGCTGGTCATGAACTTCCTGGTTACTCTGCCGGTTCTGGATACCGTGTTCTGGAGAAGTTGCTCGGAAGGATCAAGAACTTGGGAACGATTGAGAACTTTACTACTCAGCCGGGTAATTACCAGGGTCACCCTCATCAGAGGGATATGAGCGTGAACCGATTGGGTCTTCCTTGGGACCATGGGTTCGGCTACTCCCAGTAATCTATTTGCGATAAGCCATTAGTTTAGTGGAATTCAATTTATCCCTTGAAAAAACCTCGAATTAGTGACTTGCAGGGAAAGTGCCATTCATTACCTGAGAAACTGATAATTTCGAAATGAGGGGATTCACAAGTCACGTAATAAAACACAATCTGTATGGGCTCAAATTCTCCCCACATATGTTACCCTTGCACACCCCATAAAAATCTCCTGCAGCATTTCAGGGCCTAAATTGAGGCTCAAATCCCAATTGAGCAGTCACTAGCCGCCAAGATGCTGGGTACATACCAGCAGTACAAAGCAGATACTGACTCATCGTTGCATGCCTCGCTTCGACTGCAAAGCATGCGGTTACCCAGCAGATCTACCCACTTCCACCACCGTCAAACGAATTCAACCAAAGGGAACAGGTCGTCTGAAGGGAAAGGCTAGGAAAGATGCCAAGGGAATGCCAGCCTTGAGCGCTTCTCAGAGTGCAGTTTCTCCAGTGGACACAACGCCCAAGTACATCATCGCCATAAAGGACTTTATCCTCCTGGCCGGGTACATCTTTGCGTCTACGAAACCAGTGGTTTCAGTACCAAAGTCTCTAGCCGAGACTATCGATCGCGTCATCTACGTGCGATCTAAATTCAGTGTCCAAACGGCTGAGCATGACGTCGAACTAGATGAGAAATCCAACGCAACGCATAACTACTTCGTTGGCGCCCTGGAACAAGTCAGAAGTGTTCTCCGCCCTTGCATGCCCGCCGTTACACCACACTATGAGTCCATCAACGATCTAACCAACCGCTTCAGCGGTCTGAACGTCTACGAACCATGGCATGGGTTCCTCGATGCATCGGATTACGTGCGTCCTGAAAAGGCGCAGAATGATGAAAGCACCCACGAAGCTGAACCGCAAAAGACCTTTGAGGATGCTATTTTCGCTTACATCGCTCTGCTTGATGATCTTACGAATGTTAGATCTCATATCAAGAACATCCGGGAGAATTACAAGCATGGCTTTTATGACCTCGCTACTGCAGCCGTTATCACGCACTGGTACTGACCTTGCGCGGAACCTCAGCAACAGAGGTTCTCCAGGGCATTTGTAGTGATAGAGGGCTTCACACCAGATGAAGTTAAAAAATGGGGTCCGAACAAAGGAAATGAGAAGATGTACGACTCAGCCGATAAGTCATTCCTCAACGCCAATCTTCTTCTAAAAAGTTTGGTCAGTGTTCTTCCACCGAGAAACATCCCAATCTACAAGGAGGGAATTTTTGGAACATATGAATCCAAACAGCGATCAATCAAGGAAGAACGTCCATCAGAAGTTGAACGAAGAGCAAATCATTCTCTGCGAATTCTTCACCGAAGCAGTAGCCCTCGCGCGACACGTACCCAACTACGCCGTAGAAGACGAATTCATCCGTGGTCTTCACGAACTCGAAAAAAAAACGGCAAAACACCCTGCTATCTCTTTGCAACCGGAATCCTTTTCGGCTTCATCAGATCGTCCGAGGCCAAACCGCGGCAGTTTTTGAAACTTTGAGCTCGCATACAAGTGCTATGCGCAATGAGCGTGCGATGAAGGAATTGGAGCAGTCTATTGCGTGGCTTGGTCAAGATCCTGTGTTTCTTGCCAAGAAGAGAGTTGGTCAAAAGGTCGGTGCGCAAGTTACAAATGACCAAATGTATTGCATTCATTCCTTGTCTCCGATTCTTAGTGGATTGTTGCTTTTCACTATCGGCTGGTATGCATTGTGATTCCATTACATCATGTAATAATTTCAGGCCGCGAAATCAGAGTGCAGCAAATGTTTAAGTAGTCTCGAGCTAGCCTCTCAGCGAGCACACCCTAGGAAAAGGAAGGTAAAACTTATAAGAACTAACAGTAAAGTAAGTTAAAATCTATTGTCTGCAGAAGAGATTAGTTTATCAAGTCTTACATTCGCCCAAGGTAACTTGAAAGTCAATATGTCAAATGAATATATTAAATCAGAGGATATTCTTAGTTGATACTCTATATTTATTTTATCTCCAGGCGTTATCTGGTTGAACTCTGTGTAAATTGGACTCTTTGCTGCATCGGCTTGATCCTATAGTGACATTATGCTTGAACCATTAATCATTTAGAATTTACTAAAAGCCACCAGTTATACTAGTATCATATACATTCCGTAATTACCTGTTTATGCAATCTCAGCCTCAATAAGCATCTCATACTGCTGAGGATCAGGCCAGAACTTGACAATCTTGAACCCAGCTCCAGTCAGCAACTCCTCCCAATGTCTCTTGGTCCTCTCAGAAGCTGAAAGCAGAGACATCATGTTTACGTCCATGGTAGTCTGGCTGATGCTAGCTCCAGTAGGAGGAAGCACAATATCATAGATAAACAGCTTAGAGTACCCCTTTGTCATAGCATCCTTGGTGTTCTGTAGCAGCTGTGTAGCTTGAGCGTCAGGCCAGTCGTGGAGAACTGCGTGCATAAAGTATGCTCGGCTTCCTATACACAAGTCAGTACCTCCCCACGGATCTGGAATGAGGACTTACCCTTCACAGGCTGGGGCTTGAAGAAGTCATGAACCATCGCTGTAATCTTCTCATCAACATGAGCACGGTCAATAATCTCTGGCAAATCCTGTAACACCAAAGCACCCTTTGGCAAGTCCGGTCTTGCCTTGAGAACATGCGAGATATCAATACCAGTATTCCCACCAACATCCACAACAAGCGGTTTAGCAAGATCAGCACCTTCAATCAACTTGCTAGGATTGTAAATCTTAGTCCAGGGTGTCTTCCATGCTGTCCAAGCCTCCATGTGTCCTGTGAAGGCTTCATAGCACTCAGGACTCTTCTGCAGACGACCGAAGAAGTTAAGACCATCGGGGTCGCTGCCGGAGTAGTTGTTATCGTCTGCTGCGGTGGGGACTTTGTAGCCTATCTTAGCGAGGTATTTGGGGAGGTTCTGGCCAGCTGAGATGTATTGGTATGTTCTGGGTTCGTTAGTCTGAGTTAGTTGGGTTTGTGATTGGGAGACTTACGCTGCTTGGAGCGACGCTCGGACCTTGGTACTTTCGTCGCCAATCGCGTCAGAGAATGGGGTTGGCTTGAAAGTATCGACGTCTGTCTCCTCAACGACGTAAAATGCAGCTAAGAGACGGAACAGACGTCCTAGATCCATCTTAGCTCTGGTCATCATCATGAAAACACGCCAACTCACGAAGCAAGTTAGGTTCGACATCACGACCCGTCAACTTGACCAACTCATCGATTGTCTTCTTGCCACCACCCTCCTTGGTCCAAGCCTTCCAGATTCCCAAATCAATGGCTGTCTGCAGCGCCGCAAAAACAGCAGGATGTTCAAAGCAGAATCCCCACGCCCGCTCATAAGGAGTTTCAACGCGGGCTAGAAGACGACGTGCAGCTGCACGAACACGAAGACGCTCGACTTCATCGCCGCCAAATTGACTGGGGTCTACACCATCGAGGGTGGCGATGATGTTGTCTGTGGAGGTGCCTACTGAGCCCATTGTGAGGTGTCAAGAGTGAGAAATGGTGAATATGGGGAGTGGATACGAAAAAGAAAAGTTAATTTGTGATTGAGACATGCATTGATGGTATAAATAAGGGGGAGGACTGGGGGCAGGCTTTTATACGTGTCGTATTTAGAGTTATACTGCGCGTATCTGCGTGATTTAAACAGGTAAGACGCTAAAAGGGTTACCTTGGGTAAGGGGCTGGTATGCTACCTGAAGTGTACTCTGATGAGTATTTTGCAGTTAAAGAACAGCGCGCCTTACCTCGTTGTAGATAGGTTCATGATCCTCATCGAGACATCTTCACTGGGATAGTGATTCAGTGGGGGCACATTCTTGTGTACCAGGTACATGGTGCCCCTTACTAGGATGGTGACAAGGTGTGGATGGCCAGTATTGGTTTCTCAAACTGATCCTACGGATATCGGCTGATGATGGGTCCAAGAAAGTGTAGATATCAATGTTGCATTCGCCACGCTGGAATCGTAGCATTCATTGCCATCGAGAATGCAACGCATATCACAAATAATGTTCATATCAGGAAATTAATGTCGGTATACGCGTAAATGAAATATCAGCATGAACTGCTAATAGTGACAGGTCAGTTATGTAGGCAAACAGAGTGACAGACAATGAATTGTTTCCCCATTGTCGGATGAGTCCCCACGGGACAGGGTCGCTTAGCTAGCTCAAGCCAGGATCTAGATCCCACGGGGAACGCGGGATACGTCGGGCAATTCTTGATGCTATAGCCCCACTGTGAAATGGTTCGACGTCCCAAGGAAACTAAGACGTTCAGGGAATGGGATCCTCTTATACATAGGAGATAACTTGGTTCTGGAAAGAGAAATGATTTCGATATGCAAGATCTACCAATCTCATGCGAAGCATCTGCAGTCAGCAAGCCAACAATCGTTATACTGTAAACTGTTGGCCAATGCATACTTAGAGACCGTTGACCTAACGACTGTTGAGCCGTAACGGCCCGGCCCAAGTCCAAGTGACCCGGTTCAAGAATGCAACGTTGAGCCTCCATTCATCATATCCGTCGTTGTATATGTGGATCTACGGAAACCTGACCTGAACTTTATTGGCAATTCGTCTCAAAAGAAACTTTAATAAAATACTTGAAAATAAGAACATTGTATCGGAGAGTCTCGCCATTATCGGCAGACCATTTGCCTTTGGGGCCTAAACCATGGGCCTGACCAGAATATTTAAGTGGCAATATCGGTAGGTACCATTGTTAGTGTTGTTTTCTCCGGGTTCCTGGTCATAAATCGCTTGCAGTATTAGTCCAAAATAAAGAAAAGTAACCAATGGAACACTAGTTACTGGCTCGATGAAAAAGCAAAGAAAAGGCCGTGTTTCATTCGAGCTATTAAGAGCATGTGGAGACGACCCATTGTCTCGGCAATTCCTACGGGATGGCGCCATGGGGGGAGAATTAATCAACAGCTGCAGAATTCTTTACAAGACATGTTTCAATCGCTTCATGTATTTGATGCGGCAAAGTCAAGTTCCTGCATCAGCCCGAGTTTTCGGTTCGGAAACAGCGAGGATCCATGCCCAAATGTGATAGTTCAGAAGCTGCCTCGAGCCACGACTCGGCTTCATCATATATGATATCCCACGAGAAAAGAGAAATCAAGCTCCGCATTGATCAAATGTCACGCCATGTTCGCTCGCCTCCAGACAAACTGACCAGGTATAAGTCACAAGTGACAGAGCTCCCACCGTTATTGCTACCATTATCACACTACCACTATTGGTCCATCTGCGAAAGGTTTTCTCGGGCGTGCCAGACATGTCGTATTGTCAGCAAGGGTATTTGCGAAGATCTTGGTAAAGCTGAGGTTAGGCGATAATCCTCCTTGACCATGCATTGAAACACGCTAGGAAGTCATCCTTCGCTGCTTTCTTCTTTCTGGCGAGGTATTCTCCACTACAGAAAACGTGTGATCAGGGGAACTGGCTAAGGATGTTGCCTCGTCTGGAGTCGATAAGGTCTTGAGTTCCACCAGACCAGACTGGACCTCGAGTTTTCGTTCTTCGTTTTTCGTCGTCAATACGCCAGGTCATTGTTGGTATTGCAATCATGACGAGTTACTATGGAGGCTTGGGCCCAATGCTCAACATAGTGCTATGGATTCAAGTGGTTGTGTTTGCCGTCTTTGTCGGGTTGAGACTGTACACGAGATCACAGATTTTACACTCTGTCGGAGCTGACGATTACCTCGTTGTCATCGCATTGGTGCGGCTCACGTACAAAGTATGATAATATGTTCAGCGACTGACACTCTGTAGGTTCTGCAGATAATATACTCCGCCTTCGTCACAGCCGGAACAAAGTACGGCCTCGGTCGAAAATTCGCAGATGTCGGCAACCCGGATGCATACTTTAAGGCGCTTGAGATGGAGATTTACAGCCAAGTCGCCGGGTTAATGGTCATTGGTGTTGGAAAATGCGCCGTCGGTATCTTTCTACTCCGGATCGTGCGGAACAAGTTCCAGAAAGCGTTCATCTGGGCATTCCTTGCGGGCACGACCTTTATTACACTGTTTTCGAGCATCGTTGTCGTGGTGCAGTGTGATCCTGTGCAGAGGACTTGGGATCGAAGAATACCGGGGACGTGCTGGATTGACTTTTCCAAGGTCGGGTTGACGGTTGGATGTGAGTTGCCATTGCATGAGATGATTCGAGTGTCGCTAATGGTCGCAGCCTGGTTTGTCGTCGCAGACTTTTGTTTCGCGATTCTTCCATGGTTCGTCATTTGGGAGCTCAACATGAAGCGCAAAGAAAAGATCACTGTCGCGTGCGGTCTCAGTCTCGGTATCTTGTAAGTCAGCCCAATTGATATCATTGAGAATTTCAACTAACAATTTCAGCGCAGGCATTTGTGGTATCGTTCGCACCGTCGCTCTTAACGGATTGAACGCCAGCGAATATATATGTATGTCCATTCAATCCCCTCCAATTACCATACCAATTGACTGACTCTTATAGACGACACCGTTGACATGCTCATCTGGTCCGCCACCGAAAGCACCGTAACAATAATGTGCTCTTCAATTCCCGTTCTCCGCCCTCTTTACGTCCGCTTCAGATACGGCAGCCAAGGCGACAGCTCCGGCGCAGCAAGTTCGTACAAACTCCCCATGTACGGCAATCACAGCGGTCGGAAATACGGAAATGGTTCAATGCCCGGTACCGAAACCATCGGCGGGAGCGGCCCCTCGCATCGCACGGTGGTTACATACAACGCGAACAATGCGAGCGACGAGAGTATTTTGAGGGATACAAAGACGCAGAATGATATCAGTGGAATTAGAATAACTGATGAAGTGTCGATAAGTTACGGAAAATAAGAGGGCGGAAGTAATGACTCTTTGGAGAATGGCCAAAACTTTATTTCTGTATGATAAGAAGTGCTGAGGAATTGGAGGCTGATAAGAGGATGAGGATGATAATGATCAGCAGGGTCTGCGTCTCAAACAGGCGTCGGCATTTTGGGTCTAGCGGACCTGGAACATCTTGATAAGCGACCCCAGCTTAGAAATAATTGCAGCAGCCCCGCCCTTTTTTTTTTAGTGAACCATGACACTCACTACACCCCGTATTTTATGAGCATCAATCACGACGCGCGCCATACACAGACCGGTAATGGTTCCCTGCAATGGATCCCGGTCGAAAACGAATGGGCTCGATTTCAGAGTCGGCGACATCGTCTGTTCAGCGGAGTAAACGCGCCAAATACGCGCCTGTAGCTTGGTACGCGACTCATCTCAGGCTTGAGTTACACTGACATAAGCCATGGCAGCAATGAGTGTAAGAAGAAGAAGTTAAAGTGTGTGAGAGAAGAAGGCGATGAGATATGTAAGAGATGCGACGTGAATAAAGTCGAATGCATCTTTGCGCCTTCTGCTCCCCAACCAGCAAAAGAAGACAATGAACCATCGCGACGGCGCTCAACTCAAGAACCACAGTGAGTATCTCATCGAATCTCACTAAGCCATCACTGATAAGTCTCAGAACAGACGTCGCGTCTCTAAGCCAACAAGTAATCGCCCTCCAAAACCAAGTCAACGCCCTAACATCAGCCCTGCAAGACGTATCCCAACGTCTCCCGCAAATAACCCTCTCATCCACAAAATCTACTCCCCAGGGCCAAGGATCAACATATCGAAAAGACCTGCGCAATGTCAGGAATGAGCCTCGCGAGCCTCAATTCGTAGGGCCAACGCGCTCAGCGTACAGTTTCCAAATCGCTGAGAACTCACTCACCGGCATGGGCATTGAGCAGCACAATGCTACTGGGACAAGTACACCCGCCGAGTCACCGAGTGAGACGGAACCAGTTGCCGAAAGTGAGCATCTTTCACCGGGGATTGAAGATGCTGAGATTCTACCGAGTTTGGGAATCGCTGAGGTTCAGAGGTTGCTGGATGTTTATAACGAGGAGATTCAGTCTGTTTATCCATTCATTGACGTCAATGAGCTATCGGTGAAAGCAGTCTCGGTTCTTCAGAACCCGGCGGAGAGTACACTTAAGGATATTCAGGCGATTAAACTCGCTGTTGCTACGTCTGTTGCCATCGAGGCGCAGGGGCTTAATAATATCAGCAAGAGGCTTATCGACGATGTTGAGCCGGTGATATGCAGGGTATCAGGCGAGGCGTTTATTGATCTCCAGGAACTTCAACTCATGATCATGCTGGCAAGTTCACCCTTCAGTATCTCTACTACTACTAACATTCACCAGAGCATCTACTGGTTCCACTGCGGAGAAGACCTCCTCGCCTGGAGAGCCATCGGCAACGCCGGTCGAGAAGCCCTTGAGATCGGCCTCCATCGCCGAACATCACTCTTTGAAAACTTCAAAGACCCAGCAGAGCGAGATTTAGCGATAAGATGCTTCTGGTGTGTGTACATCATGGACCGGAGGTGGAGTTACGGGACTAGTCTATCATTCGGCATCTCCGATCGGGATATTGATCCCCAGTGTCCAGAGCCCGTGAGTTCCGAGAGCTTGTGAGAGGAAATGGCATGTACTGACGATGCACAGGGTGAAGAGCACCAGTATCTTCGATGTATGGTCTCGTACGCCAAGTTATGCTCTAAAGTCTGGGAGGATCTACCACTTGATTCGTCGCCGTTTACTGTTCCAAAGGATAAAGTCGATTTCTTTGACTTTTTAACTCAGAAATGGATTCACTCTATCCCCGATGACTTACAGCTCGTGTATCCACGACTCTCACAAGCTCCGCGGCACCAACCTCGCGTATTACAGCGGTTGAGAACGCTGCTGTATTTACGAGGGAACTATATTCGGAACTTGGTTCTGCGCCATCATGTCATGAGTGCCGAGAATCTCCGGTCCGACATGCAAGGCGCTCAACTAGTCGTCAGTCTCGCACAAGACACAATTCAGGTGTTGGTGAACTTGAACGAAACAAGCGATATCTACGCTCGCCAAAAAGCGACGTTTAATTACTTCCTCACCGGCGCTTTGGCATCGATTCTCCTCGCTGTATGTCACGGCCCAGATGTCTTTGCCGATCGCTGCAGACAAAGCTTCCAAGACGCCGTGCGTCTTCTCAAAAACATATCTCAGCACGGGCAACTAGGCAGAAGACTATGGCGCTCACTCAAAGGAACAATTCACCGCGCTTTATCGTTAGAGTCGCCGTTTACGCCGAGTGGAAACGCCGCAGCGAAGCAGATTCTCCAACAAGAAACACCAGAGGTCCGACAGACGCAGCCTATTGTGCAGACGAATTGGAACAGAGGGATGGGTAATTTTAGTATGGATGATAATATGGCGGATATGTTTGGGCTGGAGTCGGATTTGCTGAATTTGTTTAGTGCGTTTGAGCAGGATAATATGTTGAGGCCGGCGCAGTTGGGGCAGGTTAATGGGGGGTTGGATCAGACTGCGGCAATGCCGGATCAGAATGGGGTGGCGCAGAATGATGATCTCAATCGGTATAATGGGGGGTTCTAGGAATGTACTTGTCTAGAAACTAAGGTATTATTTCATGAGTTGCCTTGGATTATCTTGCAGAGATATTGCTAGACTCTCAATCTTCATGAACTTCTTTCAGACACTTGACCGTATAGAATGAATGTTTTGACATGGTATTAAAGAATGCAAGTCCCATACTCATAGCCCGTCGTCTCATACACTGTTCAAACATATCACAATTTTACAATTTTACAAATTCCCTATGCCAACGCAAGATAGCCAAACAATCTTTTAACCATGATTCCCAAACACACTGATATCCAGCTCCTATGCCTTTTCACTACCAATACCCAGCCTACTTCTCCTGAGTTCCATTTCTAACACCTTCGACGACATCAAGGTCAACAACAGGAACTTCAAACTTGTACTTTCCTCGGAAAACGTAGTACGCAATTCCTGAGAGCATCCACCCAGCCAAGACTACAATAGAATAGTTCATGTTCTGGGCTGTAACTGGCATAGCAGAGGGGAATGTGCTAAAGATGACAACAACTGTGATCCATAACAAGCTAATGATGTTGGCAGCTGGGCCTGCAATACGACCCAATTTGAAGGGACCAAAGCCATTGGAGCCTTGGAGCCTCTTCCTGGCGAAGAGGATCGCGATGATGGGAAAGGCATAACTGACGTACATGCCAATGATAGACATTGACAAGATGGCGTTGAAAGCGGTAGTGTTGCCAAGATAGATAAGTCCAAGCAGCATCTGCAGAATAGTAACTACGACGACAGCGTACACAGGAATCTGAAGACGCTTGTCGACCTTGCCAAGCTGCTTGTGAAACGGCGTAGACTTGTCTCTCGCAAAAGCCCACAGTGTTCGAGAAGTCGAAGTGACTCCTGCGACAGTAGCTGCAACAGCAGTGCAGGTAATGACGGCCGAGAGAACAGTAGCACCAGCAGGACTCTTTGTTGCGTTGAGAAAGACTTGCATGAAGGGAAAGCCAGTGGGTGTTTGGAGAAGCTTGTCCAAAGGACCGGTGGAGTAGAGGAAGATGATACAGTAGACGAGACCCATGAGGCCGTTGATGCCGACGCTGCCGACCATGGCGAGGGGCACGTTGCGGCTGGCGTGGGGCATTTCTTCTGCGAGATGGCAGGCGGCGTCATATCTGAGGATGGTTAGATGGGAGGTTTTGGGAGAGGGAGAGAGGACATACCCAAGGAAAGGATAGACAGCGCTCAAGAGGCCGACGAGCCAGGAGACACCATCGCTAGACCAGCCACTGGAGTTGGTGACTTCTGAAAAGACGAATGACGCGGTGTTCTTTGGTGCCATGACTCCTAGAACGACGACGATTGTCACGAATCCAATGACATGAATGGCTCCTATTCATCGTCAGTTCCGAGTCAGTCAAACACAGGAAAGCACTTACCAGACAAGGTGTTGATATGCGGAAGCATTCTGTCCCCCCATAGGTTCAGTACCATGGCGTACACAAGCACAGCCCAGTAAAATAACATGCCCCGCCACCGCTCAGGCACATAAGTCTCATTGTTCACGATTATAAGAGCCTGCATCTGAAGACCAGCAGCAAAAGCAGCAGAGGATGTAAGAATAACCTGTCCGCCAATGCTAACCCAGCCTGTAACCCACGAAGCGGGTGATCGAATCGAGGCGGGCGTTAGAGCTGCTACCCAGTGGTATTGTCCTACAGCGACATCCCGTTAGTGCTGAGTTAAATTGATGAGCGGGGTGAAGTATACTGACCTCCAGCGGTGGGATATATAGAAGCGATTTCGCCAAGGGAACTCGCTATGCAGATTGAGCATACTGCTGATAGTAAACTATATCTGTTAGCGATGGTTGGTTGGGTTAGGTAAGGGACGTACTAGTTGTAGAAGAGACATGGTGCTCCGCCCGAGACGAGAGCCGTTGCGACGACAGAGGATAAAGCTTCCCATGTCGCCATGAGACAGACACAGAGCGCAATTAGAGAGAAGAGTGAATACTGCCTTCGGAGCTCCTGTGTGTGACCCAGCTGGGCAAGACGCAGGGCATCATCGCTTGCATCAGGGATATTACCCTCAAGGCTCATGGCGTCTTTGTCGATAGCCATCGGATGCTTCTCGACCTCTGTTGATTTTCCCATGATTAAAATGATACGATGATAATATTTTATAGTACGATTCTTTGCCCTTCCGACCTAAATGGCCCGGAATCGTCGCGTCTATAAACCATTGTGATAAGGGAAAAGAGATATCCTCAGACCCCTGCCAGGACCCGGTGGCATATCACATCTTGATCCAAACACACGCTAAACAGGGGCCGTATCAAGAACGCGGGGAAATGTAACCTAAATCTCTACGAGCGGTCGAATGGGTTATCATTTGATAATCGCTGCACTGATAGTGGTGGGGAGATAAGACACATTTCTCATTCCGCGTTCCGAGAGGCGTTCCGAGTGCGACCCTCGGAACCAAAGCTTCCGGGCCGCAGTATTTGACAGCTGCAAAACATCGCCGAATTCTGATTGAACAATAGCATACCATTCCCATTGTCCTGTGTTTTATTGTCAATCATGGCTGCACCACATCCTCTTTCTGCCCTGAGCGCAAGGGAGACTAACCTTGCACGAGACCTCGTCAAGGCGGCTCACCCCGGCGCGCTGCTGTTTTTCAGACAGATTTACTTGTTTGAGCCGCCCAAGGAGGAGGTTCTCAAGTTTTTGGACCTAGAGCACTCTGGTGCCTTGACTGCTTCTTCACCAAGACCTGATCGCTGTGCACAGGTGTTTTATGATGTTATTGGCGGAGAGCAGAAGTCGACGTATACGGAGTCGGTGGTTGATCTCACTAAGCGTGTCGTCGTGGCGCAGGAGGTCATTAGTGAGGAGCACCAGGCTAGTTTGACTATGTAAGTTGCATTCCGCATTGTGTGGGCACACAGCTGATCTGTTTAGGGCCGAGTTTGACATTGTGGTTGATGCGTGCAAGAGATCAAAGCTCTTCCAGGATAAACTCAACGAGATCAAGCTTCCTGAGGGCTTTGAGACGGTTATTGAGCCATGGCCTTATGGTGCACCTGACCTTGACGACGGCAACACGCGGTACTTCCAGGCCCTTGTCTTCGCGCGTGATGCCCGTCTTGGTCCAGACTCTAACTTCTACGCGTACCCC
The DNA here is from genome assembly GCA_002980475.2 of Fusarium beomiforme. Taxonomy (NCBI): domain Eukaryota; kingdom Fungi; phylum Ascomycota; class Sordariomycetes; order Hypocreales; family Nectriaceae; genus Fusarium; species Fusarium beomiforme. Next base: position 24,802 of record PVQB02000246.1, read on the forward strand.
ATTCCCATGATCCCTGTCATGGACGCCGCTACCAAGGAGATCATCCGAATTGACGAGCCAGCTACCGGCGGCAAGGGTGACAGTCTTACTGAGAAGACGTACTCGCCTGGTGTGATTGATCACTGCCAGTCGGCGGAGTATGTGCCTGAGCTTCTTCCCGGTGGAACGAGGAAGGACTTGAAGCCCTTGATGGTTGTGCAGCCGCAGGGGCCGAGTTTCTCGATTACAGAGGGGAACCTTATCCAGTGGCAGAAGTGGAGAATGAGGGTCACGTTTAATCCTCGCGAGGGTGCTGTTGTCCATGATATTCGCTATGATGGACGGCCTGTGTTGTACAGATTGAGTATCAGTGATATGGTGAGTCTACTAAGAGGTACTTGTGTGGTACAAGCTAACATGGCCAGACTGTTCCTTATGCTGATCCTCGTCCACCATACCATCGCAAACAGGCGTTCGACTTTGGTGATGGAGGTCTTGGCCACTGCGTCAACAACCTCACCCTCGGCTGCGACTGTCTGGGTGTCATCAAGGTACGTCACTATATCCCTCTCATACGTGCATGACTAACAATCCTAGTACTTCGATGGAGTCCTCACAGACGCAGATGGCACTGCCCAGGAAACCAAGAACGTCATCTGTCTCCACGAGCAAGACAACGGCATCAACTGGAAACACACAGATTGGCGAACAGGCCGCGCGGTGGTGACCCGTCGTCGCGAGCTCGTCATCCAGTTCATCATCACACTCGCCAACTATGAATACATCTTCAACTTTAAGTTCGACCAAGCAGCTGGCATCGTCGTTGAAGCCCGCGCAACAGGCATCGTGTCTGTCGTCAACATCGACCCCGGCAAGACCAGCACCTGGGGCAATGTCGTGAGTCCAGGTGCCCTGGCGCAAAACCACCAGCATGTTTTCTGCGTTCGTATTGATCCGTCTATCGACGGTTCGCAAAACACTGTTGTGCAGGAGGAGAGTCTTCCTTTGAGAATGGACAAGCGCACGAATCCTAGTGGAAACTTGTACGAAGTCCGTCAGACGCCTATTACCACTTCTCAAGGCCTTGACGCTGCACCTTTCAACAATAGGGTGTTCAAGGTCCAGAACTTGAATAAACTCAACAGCGTGACGGGTAAACCAGTCGGTTACAAGATCACACCACCGCCTACACAACTCCTCCTCGCAGACCCCAACAGCACACAAGCCAAGCGCGCTCTATTCGCCAAGCATCACTTCTGGGTGACCAAGTACAAGGACCACGAGTTCTTTGCCGGCGGACGGTACACGCTTCTTAGTAAGAGTGAGATTGGAGGTGTGAGCGATGCAGCTGACCGCTGCGACGATGTGCTGAATCAGGATATTGTCTGCTGGAGTGTGTTTGGACTTACGCATAACCCTCGTGTTGAGGACTGGCCTGTTATGCCGGTTGAGATGCTACAGTTGCACATTACGCCTTCGGATTTCTTTACAGGTAATCCGGCGCTCGATGTTCCTTCTGATAAGGACGTTGGATCGAGGTTGACGGCTGGGTGCTGTAAGGAGGAGGGGCCTAAGCTGTGAGGTTGACTTGGCATGAGATTGCATGGAATCGAAATTGTAAATCACTGTTTGAATTATTTTAGCATGAATGAGACTTGGCATACTTGCACGATTATACTCTTGATACAACTGCCGTTGCCATGAAACAGTCTCGGTAGTGGAATGCATCTCGAGACAAACATTGGTAAAATTATGACATGTCAACTATTACCCTGGAGTCATAAATTGATACTGCATGGTCTTTACGAAACTATTACACGTAATACTCCGCTTACCGTTGAATGGGCTATCTAGACGTCTTTTTCGTACATAATCAGTCTTAGCCCATCGTGGCAAACATCAGCAATTGACCAATTTCCATGCAGTTACTGTCACGGATCTCGGTCTCACTGTCTTGGCAAGCAACTACCGTGCCAAGACCCATCCTTACACTCTCTGCCTCATCTCAGCACGGATCACGGCCCGCTGGAGATTACGGAGATATTACCTGGGTCTAGATTACAGGGTAGCAAAAGTGCGTGATTTATTTCGTCTACTAATATCGGAATTGCCACTGCGGTTCCGACGCAACCCGCCGTCCAATCGGAAGACTCTTCACTCTGCAGATGGATAATCTGCATGCCGAGATGCGGCTCCTATTTAATAGTGGCCCCGATACTACATGCCCGTATAATTCCTCGTCAACTGAAACAATTGAGCATCAAAGTGGGTTAATACACGTAATATGTATTATGTCTGACTATGCGGTGAATCGCTATGAGTAAGCGGGAGGATTCCCAAGTAAGACCTTGTAAGCCCTTGATTATGCATAACCCCTCATGCAACATGGCCAGTGCAACTCCGGAACGAATCCTAAAATTCCGAGAGACCCATAGTCAATGCCATGGTATTTACATAAGTAAAATGCATCGTTTCACTGCCCCTTCTTTTCTCTGACCGTGCTTATCGATTTTTTTGTGATAAAGTTTGATAAGTGGAATTTACACGGATACAACAGTCAACATGGCAGAACTCACAATCACTGGCTCTGAAGGTCGCAAGATCACGCGTATGTACACCTACATCCATGATTATTATTACGTGCATTATTAACCCGTACAGTCCCCACCGGTCTCTTCATCGACAACCAATTCGTCCCCGCCGCAGAAAACAAAACAATCACTGTCGAGAATCCCACGACAGCCTCCCCCATCGGCAACGTCTCCGCCGCCCAAGCCTCCGACGTCGACCGCGCTGTGCTCTCCTCGCGCAAAGCATCGGCGACATGGAAGACTACACCTCCTCAGGAACGACGGCGTCTGCTTAATAAACTCGCTGATCTTATTGAGCGAGATGTTCAGGACTTTGCATCGATTGAGGCGGTGGATGCGGGCATGTTGTATAACATGTCCATGGGGATGAGTGTGCCTCAGGCTGCTGAGACTTGTAGATATTTCGCGGGCTGGGCGGATAAACTCGATGGACAGAGCATTGAGTATGATAGTGGGTTGGCATATACCAAGAGGGAGCCCATTGGTGTTTGTGCGGCTGTTGTTCCCTGGAATACACCTCTGTAAGTCATCTCCATGCTTATACCATTCAATGCTAACAATCACAGTATGATCACTTCATGGAAACTGGCCCCTGCTCTTGCAGCCGGAAACACCCTCATCATTAAAACCCCCGAACTCGCCCCTCTATACGGCCAAAAACTCGGCCAACTCATCGTCGAAGCCGGCTTTCCCCCCGGCGTCGTCAACATCCTCTGCGGCCTTGGCACAGTCGCAGGCCAAGCCCTCGCCGACCATAACGAAGTCCGCAAGCTCTCCTTCACAGGCAGCGTCGGCGTCGGACGCACCATCCTCGTCAGTGCCGCAAAGTCAAACCTCAAGCGCGTGACCCTCGAGCTCGGCGGTAAAGGCCCCAGCATTATTTTCTCAGATGCAGACTGGGAGAATGCGCTCATGTGGAGTACCATGGGAATCACCACGCACAATGGACAGATTTGTGCGGCGGGAAGTCGTATTTATGTCCAGGAGGATATTTACGATAAGTTTGTGGAGGAGTTTTCGAAGAGGACTCGAGATGCGGTCATGGGTGATCCTCTGTTGCAGGAGACGATGAAGGGACCTGTCATTAGCTCAACGCAAAAGGAGAGAATCATGGGCTTCATCGCAAAGGCCAACTCTGAAGGAACACAAGTCCTACACGGCGGCGCTTCATCGCACGAGTCAAAGGGCCACTTTGTCCCCAACACAGCGTACGTCAACGTTGACCCATCAGCCAGCATCATCCGCGAGGAAGTCTTCGGCCCAGTCGCCAGCATCGCCAAGTTCAAGAGCGAGCAGGAAGTTATTGATCTTGCAAACGATAACGTTTACGGACTTGCGGCGTCGGTGTTTACGAACGATATCAGCAAGGCTATTCGCGTGTCGGACAAGATTGAGTGTGGCTTGGTTTGTGTTAATTCGTGGGGAAGCGTTAATGCGAATACGCCGTTTGGAGGAATTAAGCAGAGTGGGTTTGGGAGGGAGAATGGTGAGGATGCGTTGCATGATTGGACGCAGGTTAAGTGTGTTAAGGTCAATGTTTTTAAGCTGTAGTTAATTACGACACTGTTGCAATGAGATGTTATGAACTTGACGAATACTGTAGCCACTCTATCTTACAACAGGACAGTATACGGGAGGTTGCCTGTACTTCTGAGATAGACAAAATAGCATCTTCTCTAAAGAGAAGAAAGGCTTCAAATGTGACTCTACTGCCTGTTGCAAAGTGTCGAGTAGGCATGGTACTAAAACGCCTATTCTGGTGTTTGCTGTAATTCCTCGCGATGGCTTCCGAGTTCCTAAATCGGCACAACCGGAAACTTCCAAGTTCGGAAGTACACAGGGAAACTCAAAACATCACTAATTCCCCATCAAGTACTTAGCCGATACTAAAAGATAACTAAACTGTCACCCTGAAAACTAAGGGCCCTCGCTTCGTTATCACTTGACGCCTATCTTCTTATCTCTCACTCTCGGAACAAGATAGCCCGGAACCAGAGCATTCCGAGGGCGACCGTGGTCAACATTGTATATGCTTCTCCATGACTATTGTCACTGTCTTTATCAGTTTCATCATATTTGTTCCGGTCGGAAGGGTTGGGATATTAGTCAAGTCTGTATCACGCCGCGTAATGCTTTGTTGACTTCGGAAGGCTCGTATCAAGATATCAGGTTTTCGTTCAACCTTTGGGTTTGTTAGGGCCCCAAGTTGTGCTCACCATGATCTCTTCACCGGACTGCCATACGAAACCATCCCTCTTGAGGAGCATACCAGTCGGTCAACTTCTTTCCCATCTTTACAGAACTATTGAATCGAGAGAAGGTCGAGATGTTGTCCTCTTGTTCGCTGGGGAGGCTGTACGCCTCGCCGCTTTCATCATGGATCTTTTAGCGTCCTACCTACAGAAGCTTCAGACGAAAAGACTGAAAGGACTCTCAAAGTCATTCATCACAATGTCTCATATCAACTCAATGGCGGCTTTGACAACACGAGCGGCTGATCGTACAAAGTCACTCTACGCTATGCTTGATGAATGGCAAATCATGAATCGTCTTTGGGGCGTGCTGGATATGTGGATGGCAGCCAGAAATCTCATCAAACGGGTCTCAACTGAGCGCTCGGCAGGGAAGCCACTAAAACTATTGGACATCGTCATCCAATCTTCACAAATCCTCTGCCTCACCTCCTTCCATGTCTCTGAAGCAATCAGCTTCCTCTCATCAAAAGGCATCATCAAACGCACCCCCAAATCAGAAGAAAACCTAACATTTCTCGCGATTCGATCCTGGGCTGCCTTCTCATTCATAGAAGTTGGTAGACTCTCACTGGACTGGATGAACACGACACAGGATAAGGAGAAACTTGCGACAAAAACGTGGAAGGCTAAATGGAAGAGCGATATGCTGCAGAATTTGGCTTGGGCTAGTGTTGCTTCGCATTGGAGTCTGAAGGATGGCTTGATACCCGAGGCGTTTGTTTCGCCGCTGGCGGTGTTTGCGACTTGGAGTTTGGTCAAGGATGCTTGGAAGAATGCGGCTTAGTACGTATTGTCATACGGATAGATTATATAGGTAGACCGTAGAGGGATAATCTCAGCGTGCTTCTTTTCTGCTGAATGACTAAGAAGGTATCATGTGTTTTGAGAAGCATCATCAATCTGTATTCCCTGATATTACCGAAATATTGATATTCAGCGTTGAAAACCTTGGCTGAATCTCTACTCGGAAATATTGCGAAAGTTCCGATGGCTCAGAACAGTCTGTGATTGGTTCTTACTTTTGTGTGGCAAGTCATTGCAAGTTCGGCCATCGGAAAACTATTCCGCGCCGGGTAAGCAGGCTATGAGAAAACTCGTGATGCCTTCGTAATTAGTATAATAGGCTTTAGATATTTCTGAATAGTTGCAGATCCTCATCCATCGCTTCTCTTCTGATCAAGACACAATGGCTGATATCGACATCATGACCAATGAGTCCGTTCTGGACGAAGCTCTCCTAACAACAGATGCTCCAGTAATCGACTCAACAGACTTGTTCGTTCTTATATCATTACTACTCGGTGCAATTGTATACCTATCAAATGGCAAACTGCGAAACCTGTTCTTCTCCAAGCCTGCATCATCCACAGAAACATCAGCTTCTAAAGAAGACAGTCTTCGAAGCATAGTCCACATCTGCAACACAACCGGAAAGAACTGCGTCATCTTCTACGGTTCGCAAACCGGCACAGCAGAGAACTATGCGCAAAAACTCGCGCGAGAAGCTAGTTCTCGCTATGGTCTTGACCCCATGGTTGCTGATCTTGAGGAGTACGATTACAACGATCTTTCCGAACTCTCTGAAAACGTTGTTCTGATGTTTGTTCTTGCTACGTACGGCGAGGGCGAGCCTACGGATAACGCCCAGGACTTCTATACATACGTTACTGGCGGTGAAGACGGCGATAAACCAGATGTTGATCTTCAGAATGTCAAGTACGTTGCTTTCGGACTGGGAAATAGCACTTACGAGCACTATAATGCTATGGTTCGAAGAGTGTCGAAGGCGCTGGATCAGCTTGGTGCGAAGAACCTTGCTAGTGTCGGTGAAGCGGATGATGCAGCTGGGACTACTGAAGAGGACTTTTTGTCGTGGAAACAGGATATGTGGCCGAAGCTTATTCAAGAGTTTGGCCTTCAGGAGCGGGATGTTGCTTATGAGTCTACGTTTGGCGTCGTGGAGAGGGATGACTTGAGTGCCTCTTCACCTGGTGTGTTTCTGGGTGAGGCGAATGCAGAGCATCTTGAAACTAGCACTGGAAACCGGCAGTTCAACAACACAAATCCTTACATCGCCAACATCACCGAATCTCGCGAGGTATTCACTTCCGAGGACCGGAACTGCATTCATATGGAGATCGATCTCGGTAACTCAGGTCTCTCTTACGAAACAGGCGATCACGTCGCTATCTGGCCTACAAACTCCGAAGACCAAGTCACCCAACTTCTCGATATCCTTGGACTGAGTGAGAAGAAAGACAAGGTCATCTCAATTGTTAGCAGAGAATCAACAGCCAAGTCACCCGTTCCTACACCCACCACATACGCAACTGCGTTGCGGTACTACCTTGAGATCGCTGGACCTGTATCTCGAGAATTCATCAACATCATCGCTGTTTTCGCGCCGACGGAGAGCGCAAAGGCTGAAGCGACAAAGCTGGGTGGCGATAAGGTCTACTTCCATGCTAAGATCAGCCAACCTTGTCTTACGCTTGCGCAAGTGCTGAGTATGCTCAGTGACGGACGACCCTGGACAAAGGTTCCCTTCTCAGCTGTCGTTGAGGGTTTGAGTAAGCTTCAACCTCGATACTACTCCATCTCATCGTCGTCTATGGTACAACCTTCTGTCGTTTCCATTACTGCAGCAGTGGAGTCTGCAAGGATCCAAGGACGTCCTGATGTCTTCAAGGGCGTCGCGACGAACTATCTCCTTGACTTGAAGAGGGCGCAGCACAACGGGTGCCAGCCACCTGAACTTGGCCATCTGATTAATGGCCCTCGTGAGAAGTACTCAGGCTTCAAGGTACCTGTCCACCTTCGCAAGTCCAATTTCAAGCTCCCCAAGGACTCATCTCGCCCTGTTATTATGATCGGCCCGGGAACGGGAGTCGCGCCCTTCAGAGGCTTCGTACAAGAGCGCGCTGCGATGAAGAAGCAGGGTAAGAATGTTGGAAAGAATTTACTATTCTTTGGTTGTCGACGACGGGATGAGGATTATCTTTATGAGTCAGAGTGGCAAGTAAGTTGATGCAGCACCTATTTCAAGATTGATATTGACTCGTCGATAGGAACATAAGGAAACGCTCGGAGACAGCTTTGACATCCACGTCGCGTTCTCGAGAGAGACTAAGCAAAAGGTTTATGTGCAGCATTTGATCAAGACACATGCGAAGGAGGTCGTCGACATGATTGAGAATGGTGCAATTATCTACATCTGTGGCGATGCGAAGCATATGGCTCGGGATGTGAACTCAACTCTCATCTCTGTCTGGGCCGAACAGCGTGGCATTTCTCTTGAGAGTGCGACCGAGAAGGTCAAGGGATTGAGAGATAATGCCAGGTATCAGGTAAGAATATTAATTCCAGCTCTGAGACCTTTTGCTAACTGTTTGAAGGAGGATATTTGGTAAAATCATGGTTACATGGCTAGAAAAGAAAATGAATTTAGAATAAAATAATATCATTAGATGTTTATAGAACATTACTTTCCGTACCTCTGAGAGAGGAATTAGCAGGATGGGACCGTGAGATGTTATAATTTCTGATGCGTTGTTGTATCTAGGTTTCAGAGATATAAATAACATTTTACGATTTATATCAAACTTTCACCTTTAAGAAAACATTCCCTTCTGTGCTTCTACGATGGAACTACCATTCGAGTTTACGTTACTCCCCATATTTACACCCAGATATGACAGATCCCCCTGGAACAGGCTTCCCACTGGCTAATAGAGGCTGTGGCGTAACGCCACACGCTTTCCCATGCCATGCGAGGTTAGTTTCAGCCGCACTGCGCGGTGTTTTGGTTTGTACTCTGTAGTTTATACAATACAACATTGCCATGAATTCTATGGCTCCCTGGTAAACCCACTTTTTCGCCGTGATGGATCCCTAAGCCTGTCTTGGACGGCCACTTTGCTCTTACAACATGGCTCGTCAGCTGGCCAGGGACGACTATACGATTGGTTGGGTATGCGCCCTGGCTGTTGAACTCACCGCAGCCCAGGAGATGCTCGGCGAAGAGCACCAGGACTTACCCCAAGATGAGGACGACAATAACGTCTATACCCTTGGCAGCATCGGCAAACACAACATCGTGCTCGCTGCTCTGCCCTCTGGCCTTATGGGCATTGCTTCAGCCACGGCCGTCGCGCAGCAGATGAGATCCAGCTTTCGATCAATCCGTTTTGGCCTGATGGTTGGCGTCGGTGGTAGCGTTCCCAGCCCACAAGTCGATATCAGGCTTGGAGATGTTGTAGTCAGTTTACCAGAGAAAGGTCACGGCGGAGTAATTCAGTATGACTTTGGCAAGGCCACTCCAAGCGGGTTCGAGCCGTCAGGATTCCTGAATGCTCCGCCGCACATCCTCTTGGCAGCTGTCACGAAGCTGCGTGCTGCATTTGACCGTGGTAGGAGTCTCTTCCCACAGCACCTCGCCAGATTTGAAAAGCTTTCCAAGTTTACTCGCAAGAGTGCTGGTGATGATGTCCTATTCGAGGCAGATTATGTTCATGAGGGCCAACGATATGACTGTACATTGTGCAAAGCAGACCAGCAGATACCACGACAACCACGAGAGAGCACAACGCCACTCATCCATTACGGTACTATCGCCTGCGGAAACCAGGTAATCAGAGATGGGAGGACACGAGACATGGTCAGCTCAGAGTTTAACGGCGTCCTCTGTTTCTAGATGGAGGCCGCTGGTCTAATGAACAATAGCTTGCCGTGTCTGGTGATCCGCGGAATATGCGACTATGCTGACTCCCACAAGACCAAGAAGTGGCAGCCATATGCATCCGCGGCGGCGGCAGCGTTTGCGAAAGAGCTGCTCAGCTATATCCCAGTAACAGTAGTAGCAACTTCACAAAGTATCCATGGTCGGTGCATATAACTATAACCCTCATATCTAGTACTGACAGTCCTGGCACCATTGCCACGGGAGTATATGTTCTTGACTAACATGTTTATCCACCTAGGCACAAGCACCACCAACCCAGGCAGAACGCTTGGTGGACTATCGGACCAACAGCGACGTGAGGTTCTGCAGTGGGTCTCCGATATACCCTACCTCAAGCACCAGACAGAAGCCTTCAGGGATGTTCTCAAGGGCACTGGCCAGTGGCTGCTTCGTGGTGAGGCATATCTGAAATGGAAAAGTTCTTCGACGTTCTCAATCCTTTGGATTCATGGCATCCGTGAGTTTTGCTAAGATCTGACAATCTGAGAATATGAGAATCTGCTGATGTGTTACAGCGGGAGCTGGCAAGACCAAACTCATGTGAGACTGATACCACTAAACACCTCAGGATCAGCGCCATACTGACACCGTGTCTCTGTAGGTCAATAATAATCAATGACCTTGTAGAGAGAAAGCAATCAGCGACACAACCCATTGCCTATTTCTTCGCTATGAGAAGTACGACTGACGCAAGACGCACCGATCCCGAGGAGATATTGCGATCGATCCTCCTTCAAATCGTTGCGTCAGACCCATCCTCTCCGATCTCGCCGATGCTGCTTCAGGCATATTCTAACCGCCAGAAGCACAACTTTGCCCAGGGCCTTTTCGACGTCTTGGAGAGCGTTGAGCTTATTAGTAGCCTTGTCAGGGAGTCGAAGGTTACACATATAATTATCGATGGCCTGGATGAGATTCATGGCAATGATGCTCACGACGTCCTTGAAGCCCTAGAGAGTATCGTCGAATGCAGTCAAGGTCTTGTAAGAGTGGCTATAGCGAGCCGTGACCGACCAGACATTGTCAACAGACTCAGACACTTTCCGGATATCAACGTCGTTCCAACCAAGAATGACTCTGACATTCGACAATTCATTATATCACGAGTGGATCGGATGATAAAATCTGGACAACTGTTAGGTGGTGTCGTATCGCCTGAACTGCGAGCCGAGATCATTGAAGTTCTATGTAACAAGGCCCAAGGGATGTAAGTATCTCACAAGCGCAGGCAAACAGGTTGGTGATTCTAATACTAGCAAAGGTTCCAATGGGTCCGATCTTCGATACAATACTTGCTATTCTTAAATGTCGAAGCAGATATCAGGAAAGAGCTCGGACGACTACCTCCCGACCTAATGGACACTTACAAGCCCATATATACCCACATCAAAACGTTTGGACAGCAAGGTAGAGCGTTGGCTCACAGAGTGCTGAGCTGGCTCTTATGTGCTGGAAGAGCACTCTCGACGACCGAGCTTGTCGCAGCCGTGTCTGTCGACTCAAATGGAGCCTATACCAAGATGAGTGTAAGCGATATCATTCGGGTCTGTTATACCCTTGTTGTTCTCGATAGGGAATCGAATATCGTGCGTCTTGCGCATTTGTCGGTTCAGGAGTTCCTCGAGTCGCATGAAGACTTTGCGCTGGAGCTCCGACACAAAATTGTAGCCGAGAGATGTCTCATTGCTTGTCTTCAGGTGAACACAGGCTCGGAGGGTCTTGCGAAAGCAAATAACCTGCTGTACGAATATGCAGCCGTCTATTGGGCGATGCATTGCCGCGAAAGCCGTCACGGTCGGTCGCCAAAAGGTCTTCCCGCGCAGGGAGGTGCACAAAATAATCAGCTTTATCAGCTTTTTAATAGATTTATGTTAAAGGAGACTTCCGGGAGCCCAGAGTTTGAGAGATGTGCACGGGACGCATGCCGGTTTGTCCGAGACCCCAGGTACAACATGCCAACGAGCGCATTGGGGAAGCGGTCCTGGATACGCGAGCAGGGTATCGAAGAGAAGTTGTTCTCGTGCATATGGAGTCCAGATGGCGGCGCATCGCGAACCCCCAACTTCACAGCCGCAGTGTGGGACTTTAGGGAAGTCTTCCTCAGCGCCTACAGAACACAGCCGAGTGATCTGCTTAGTGCAAATTGTTTGCAGCAGACTGTGCTCGTCTTGGCTACTCTACACCAACATGAGAAGCTGACCATGAGACTGCTGGACTTGGGGGCTGACGCCAGCCATGGGATGGGAGTTAAGCCTATACATTGTGCCGCATGGACAGGCAATTTGACGATTCTGAATCTTCTACTGGCCCGCGGGGCCGCCATAGACTCGCTTCCCGGGAACTTTACGCCATTGATGTCAATAGCGCACAGGACACCATTAATGATGGCAGCTCACAGAGGCCACACGAAGATCGTAGAGCGACTTCTCGAAGTGGGCGCAGATCCAAACTCAACCGACTATTTTGGCTCCACGGCCCTGCACATGGCTATTTCTCTTGGCCACTTTTAGTGCTTCCTTGTCCTTCTCGATAGTGGCGCCAATATCCAGACAAGGGACCAAGAAGGACGGACTGCATTACATTTAGCTGTTGCTAAGGGGTCAAATCAAATCGTGAAGAGAATTCTCTCGTGTCCTGTTGCCGAGATCAATCCAATTCTAGCCGATATCGAGACGAGCGTGTTGCTCCTGGCGATACGCGGCCATCAAAGCTCTATCGTAGCTGCATTGCTGGATGATGGACGTATAGATACCAAGCTCCTCTACAAGGAGTGGACTGCACTGTTCTGGGCGGCTTTCCATGGATCGGATAATTTGGTAGAGATGATGCTACGCCACGCGTGGGTCAATAAGAAAGAGAACTTACTGCAGTCCAGGATCGACAGTCTAGCCGTGTACCATCACGGGCCTGTCGCTGGATGCTGGTCAAATCGCGCGCCTGTGCTTCTCGAGTTTGGCGACAACGAGGAATCGGGGCGGAGACTGTCCACTGCCCTCCTGGCGACACGCGAACCTGTATTGTTGGTGCTGCTGAACTTGCCCGTGCGCGACCCGAACGAGAGAGATCAATGGGGGCGGTCGCCTCTCTGGTGGGCCGTTTCCACGGGTAATGCTGAGACGGCAACGAGGCTCATCGCCATTCCCGACGTTGATATCAATACCCCAGACCGCATCTGGAACCTCTCGCCACTTTTGGTCGCGATACTAGGCAACAGGACTGCAATAGCACATGCGCTGCTATCCCGGGCCGATGCCGACGTGGTGGCTCGCGCCTCGGAGATGGGCCAGACAGCCCTGATACAAGCCGCTCGTCTTGGTCGAACTACTGTGGTTAAGCGTTTGACCGAGAGGCCAGATCACGGTTACCCGGGTCTAACTGACCTTAGATGGCGACGAACGGCCCTATCATGGGCTGTGGGTGAAGGCCATGTTGCATCGGCGGCGCTGCTGCTGGCGCTGCCAGACTGCAACCTGAATTGTGCCGATGCCACAGGCCGCGCGGCTATTTCGTACGCCGCGGAGTCTGCTCCTCTAGAGCTCGTCCAAAGCATGCTTCAGCATCCACTCGTCGACCAGCTGGCGCGAGACAATCAAGGGCGGACTATCTTTTGGTCAGCCGCAGCAAATGACAATATGGCACTTATAAAAGACTTGCTCTCAGGTATATCAAAACCCCTATTCACTGATAGTTTTCTCTTCATGAAAGATTACAACATGCAGGGTCCGGTCAGCGCTGCTGCGTTGAATGGCCGTGCGGATGCCATTAGAGTAATGCTTGAATTCTCATCTGTCCAATCAGCCCTTGAGGTGCGCGAGCACGACATTGACTACCGCACTCCACTGATGCTTGCGTCAATCGCCGGCCATCAGGAGGTCGTCAGGGTCCTGGTTGAGTCATATCCTTGCATCGACGTGCTGGCCCCTCGAGATCTTGACGGACGGATGGCACTGTCTCTAGCTGCGCAGTATGGCCACATCGACTTGGTGATGCTTTTGACTGAGGCGTTCAAGCGCCTGGCAAGGTCGGACGACGATCTTTGTGAGCAACTTTGCTATGCAAGAGATCAGCAGGGACGCACGGCACTGTCGTGGGCGGCAGAATTTGGCCAAGAACAAGTCTTGGAGTATCTCGCAACTGTAAATGAAGTCGGCATTTTGGAGACCAGGGACGTTCGAGGTCGCAGTCCGCTCTCGTGGGCTGCGAGTGGAGGCCACTACAGCACCTTCAGCTTCTTGCTAGCTAACTGTAGTGACGCCACCGCCGATAAGGACTCCGATGGCCACTCTTCTGCGTACTGGGCTGCCAAAAACGGGCACGTGTATATCGCCTCCATGTTTAATTCTCATGTGAAACGCGCTGCTGCAGCCCACGGCGATGTCGACGACAACGACGGTCCTGACATGCCTATGACCATGTTCTGGGAACCTCATCAGCAAAGCTCGAGATGGCAGCAGACCAAGACTATGTACAAGGACATGGCCACGGGGAGGTCGCTGCTCTCTGAAGCGGCGGAATACGGGCAGGTCGCGGTGGTGAGAGCCTTGCTGAGGAACCGCACAACAGCGATCGATGTGAATTCGGTAGACAACGAGGGCCGGCCACCTGTATGGCATGCCATCCGTGGCGGGCGCAAGACCATTGTCTGACTCTTCTTAAGGTCCGGAAAGCTTGATCGGAGGAGCCTTGATATTGTCAAGAGGGAGAGACCGGAGTGGTTGGTTGAGGAGAGGCTGGTTAGGAGGCTTCTGCCGAGTTACCACCCTTACTGCCGCTTTAATGTTCGCCAGAGCAGTCGATTCATGAGGGCCGATGAGAGAGAAGAAGGTGTTCAATAAATAAAATGATTTCTCCGCTGTGTTGTTTCGTTAGAAATTCCTGTACGCCAAGTCTTTCTATACTAAAGAGGCACCAGTCAAGCGGTCTTGTACCGAGTCCTTTTTCTCAGTAGAAGCCCAAAAGACGTACAAAACCTTCTGCAAATCGTGCAGTCGGTCTAATGACATTTCCCTTGCCCATTAAAAACGAGAGGCCAAATTGAATACTACCGATGGCGAACAGAAAGAACGAACGAAGAGATCTGTTGACCGCTTCAGCATGGAGCTTGCAGTTGTAGCTTTATGTTCATGTTGTGAGTTATGTCTGAATTATCATGAAGTTACCCTCTTATCGCTACGCAACCTTACCCAGGTGATCGGAGTCAAACACCGAACCTAAAGCTAGTGCCAGACCCACATCATTCATACCGCCATTTTACAGCACAATCAGTCTGTCAGCCTGTGAAACACGAACGAAACTGCCAATTTTAGTGCATGATTCTCGGGCATTAGAAGCCTAATCGCGATGTCAAAAACCTTCTAACGCTAGCCTAACAGTGGACCCACGTGGGGTCTATCAGCAAATTTTCATGATAGCTTCAATTTTCACCTCCGGGCTTAGACCTATTTCAAGATAGCGCCCGCCACCCACTTTAATATTTTTCTCCCTTTTCCTCCCCCAGATTCCACTCTCTCCACGATCTTCATTCTTTATAGACAGACCCTGGGCCTAAGATGAGCACCCTTGCGCTGCCTTCGAGCAGCTTACCGCCTTTATTCACACTCTCTAAAATCAGCGAGTCAGACATCTTTAACGCGCTGCATTATCTAGCGGCTATCTACTGTCCTTTATCGTTTCCTTTTTCGAAGGAGTTGGGGGACTCGAAGCATGCGTTTGCCGAGGTTGATTCGGGTTATACGTCCGGGAACGAAGATGACGAGGGTGAAAACACGCCCGCGAGTATCCGTGCGGATGTTTACGAAAAGTCTTTCGCTGAGCGGTGGTTGACGGGGTTTATCTCGCGCGTTGAAACTCTGGAGGTTTTCTCGTCGGAGGAAGCGAGTCAGCGCGCGCTGGATCAGGCGGCGTATATTTTTGAGTCACTGTTTGCCAGTGCGCTAGATGAAGACGATCAGAATTCGCCGTTTTTGAGGGAATTTTCGTTTGAAACTAGAATTTCTGCCGAGGAGAAGAAACAGATTTCGGTTCAGCTTAATGATGGACTTGCCGGAACGAATGATACAGATTTCGAAGATGTCGGACTTCAAAGTTGGGGCGCTTCGATCGTTTTCTCAGATCTTATGTGTACAGACCTAGAGCGATTCGGTCTTACCAAACTATCACCTACGGAACACACCCGGATTATCGAGCTTGGTGCTGGCACCGGGCTTGTGAGTCTTGTTCTTGGAAAACTCATTCCTATGCTAGGTATCAACGACTCCAAGATCATCGCCACTGATTATCACCCAGCCGTCCTCGAGAACCTCCAATCAAACATCTTAATCAACTACCCCAAAGATAAATCTCCAGTCCGAGCATCTCAACTCGACTGGGCAGATTTCACACGCGATGAACCTTTCGACGTCCCAGCGACTATGCTCTTCGCAACAGACGTGGTCTACGCCCCCGAGCACGCTCGCTGGCTACGTGACTGCGCTACACGACTTCTCTCAGATGATGGAGTGTTCTGGTTACTTGTTACAATACGGCCTAATGGAAAGTTTGCCGGTATTGGAAATACTGTTGAAGCGGCGTTTGCAGAGACTGATCGACCTTGTGGTGAGAAAGGGAAAAGGTTGGATATTCTGGAGAGGCAGAAGTTGGACAAGAGGAGTGGTATTGGGAGAGGGGATGAAAGTCATTATGAGCTTTTTAGAATTGGTTGGGCGTGATGCATAGATGGGTATGAAAGGCGTATAGAGCGGCATGGTAATAGAGGGAGATAGACCTCCTATAGATTTAGACGCATAGATGTAGAAATAGACATGACAATAGACTAGACTCAAACTCAGTTTCGATGCCTATAAATCCAATCCCGCTCCAGCTGATCGTGCAGGTTATTCTTCCTATTAACTCTTGGGCAATGGGCAGGGCAAGGACTATTTTTTCCATGCGTGTCATTTGCGTTTATGTTTCCTTAATCCGCTCTATGCCCCAATGGTGCCAACTATAAACCCGCGGCTCTTCATACTCATAGATCATCCAACCAGTGACTGGCTTAATCCCTGTTTTCTTCTCGTCATACTTCGCCTCTGGAGGCTGTCGTGCTGCGCCGTGGATCTCTCGCCCCACGTCCTCCTCAGCAGGAATATAGCCTTCAAGACCTGGCAATGCCTGTATACCAACAGATCCAGATAGCATCTCGCAATCATGCACAACACCATTGTCGTTGACTTTGACAGGAACAGTGACGAACCCACTCGGTATATCACTCGTTTCGACAGAAGGATATGATAATCCCCCAAGGGTACAACCTTCACCTGAATTATGGGCCTTTCCGTTACCGTCCCAGTAGCAGAATGCAGTGATCCAGCCTGTCATCGTCTGAGACCCTGACATTCTGCTCATATCTGCGATTTGGTTCCAGAAAGTTTGGACAGCTGGGCTGGCTGGCTCAGTGAAAGACAGAATCATGTTCTGAAGAATGGGTCTCAAAAGCTTGGCGAAATGAGTAGGTTCTTCACCCATCTCTTCAAGTTTATCGATGCGCCTGAGAATATCTTCGTAGTCGGCCACTTCTCCGAGGAGTGTCACCGAGGGAATACCGCACGCCAACCCGAATCCGTACGAAAAATATTTCTGCAGTGCTCCCATGAGCAGTACCGAGCCAGTAATCCGATCGTTATCAGTAGTTGTCGAAAAGGATGGAAGAACCCATTCATGAAGTCCCCGGGTCCTTAATGTTCTCCGCAATCTCAAGGGTCATCATCTGAGAAAGGCGTTCATAATCGGCGGTATGTAGAGTTCCAACATCTACAACCATGAGTTCTTTCTGACCGCTGTGACTAACAACGTATTCACGCATCTTCTCGGCATTGCTGTTGATGTAAGAACTAAGTTGTGTGACTATCGCGAACCAGACATCTTCGGAACGAATTGTAAGATGATGGTGATCGCTATAAGCGCAAAAAGATGACCAGACGAGACCATTTCTAGAGGCTGATACGTGGTTTTCTTCAAGAGATCCATCGATGGAGTATGAGCTTTGTATAATTTTCTTGCATCCACGAGCTTCTTCCCTGTGGAGAAGGTTCGCAGTACTCTCGGCTTTAGGTTGCCTCCAATGACTAACGTGACGGTTGGGAATGGAAATGGTAACAGGCATGTTGCTGATGTGTTAAGAAACTAGTGCAGGAAATGTAGTGAAAGGTTTATGGAGATGACTGGTATTTATAACGACTCATCGAGGCTGACATCTGCTGACTGCCCTGCCAGGGCGGTAAAAGGCATTAACCCCGCAACTCTGATCCTTTAGCAATGCTTGAAAACGGCGGAGCAGATAGTTTCAACTCCTTGGGGTAACATCCGAAGTAATATGCATAGACTACATTATTGTAATTGGTTAGGAAGTTTATTGCCTCGTAATCGCACGATTCTGGGCCTTTCAGGCAGCCATCTTGGCTGCGGCACAGCACTTGATCTGCTGAGCTTTTCTTTGTGTCAAGGCCTGAATGATTTTCTATCGCTGGAAATTGAATCCGATCGTGAATAGACTTGATGGTAAATAATATACTTGATTGGGATCATATCATAGAAGCGGCTAGGCCAGACAAGTACACCGATAGGACCCTGTCAGTAGGGAATCAGTCTTGTTTCCAGTCTCGGAACTTGTGGGAGTCAGTGCGAGTATTATGAGTCCGGTAATTCGTGGTCCAGAAGCTTTGCTACGTGTGTGAATATGCCGTTATGGTGAGCATCCTCAATCAAACGCAAATCTATTCATCTATTGTCTATATGCTGGAAGACCGGTCGCTACCAAAAACCTCTTTGTGGAGCCATTCACTCCACTCAACGTCCTTGAGGATATGTCTGACTCTAGCCTCAAGCCATTCCGTATTCCCCCAGAAGCCCCACGATGCTTGGAATCGACACCAATCCACAAGAGCACACTCCCAGTGTCGAAGAAGGGTCTCCCAATCATAACTTAGAGGTTCTTTATCAGAAGGTCGACGGTTGAGTAGAGTTTCGTGGTAGAGATACAGCAAAGTCCTTTCTCCTCGGTCCATTGCCATTTCATCAGGTATGGATGGGCAGTCCGTTAGCATGTCTAGGGGAACGGAGCATGTGAATAACTTGGCGAGATCACAGACTCCAAGTCCGAGACCGACGTATTGGAAGTCGAAGAAACAAACATCTTCTCCTGACTCGGTAGTAAAGAGGTTCTCAGACTTGACGTCGCCGTGAATAAACGTCTCGAATGGTCGACCGGTAGGTGTGAGGAAGTCAGCTACAACTTCAGCCGTAGACTTGTCCGATCCTTGAAATGGTTTGCAGAAAGCATCTGACCACTCTGAGTATGTATCGACAGCCAGTGAATCGTACTCTTTGCGTCGAGTAGCGAGGTATGTATATCCTCCATTTAACCATAACTTGCTTCCTGCAGGTTCACCCGCATCTCGTCGTTTGAACTCCTCTAGAGGTGGAAGGAGATACTCATCCAGGTTCGTAGGTAGAGATTTCCATGAGTTGCTGTGGAATTTGGCCAACCACTCCAGAGCAGACTGAACTTGTCGTGGGCTCAAAACAGATCTCTTCTCTCCCTCAACAGGAAACTTGACTCTCAGGTCTGTAAGAATTGTAGCAGTCAGACCCCTCAACTCTCCATCATCATGCTTCGACTTCCAACTCGACGTCAAGCAATGCGCAACAGCAACATCGTCATCCAATTGAGGAGCAACGTGTTCGTAGAAATACTGCTCAACATCATAACTCAGTATCTTGCGCAAATGGCCTTCGTCTGTTGGACCAGGCGGAGGTGATATGAGCTTCAAGATGAGGAAGAATGTATTGTTTGACTCGGCTGCATGGAGATATTTGCGGACTTTGGTAGCTGTTTCGGCGTCCTTTGGTCTTGCGGTGAGAGCGCAGATATGACCATAACCAGCCCAGAGAGTCTGTATCTCTTGAAAAGACGTGACCTGTAGCCCAATGGGTTCAAGGAGGACCTCGGCGACACGTCGAGAACTTGTGTCGGCCATTTTTGGTATGAAGTGAGATTATCACAAGGTTACCGAGCGGAAAAATCAAGCTACGTCATTGAAGCCCTCCGGCTCGGAAAATCGCTTCGGAGTGGGGGCCAACACCGCATTACTTGAACCTGGAGGCCGGGAATCCTTTACCTTGGCAATACAACTTGAAGTCGCAATCGTTAGATTATGGTGTAGTTGGCTGTTTGGAAATCAGTCTCCAGGTATGCATTGGGATTAAGTGTTCCTAGCGTTGCGGTGAATAAAGCACGTATACTCGATAAGAGTATTACGCGATCAGTATAGCAATAGATAAAGCAATATTTTAGTGGACTAGATCTACACGCGCCATCAATGGGGAACTAACTCAGTAACAGTGTTCTTATGTTAAGGCTATTACTAAGGAGTGAGTATAAAGAGGAAGGGTAAATATTAGCCCGTCAAGTAGCAGTGATGCAGGTCTAGATAAAGACCTACTTTCTGCACCACATGTTGAGCCCTTTCCACTGCAGTCGGAAGAGTCCACAATCGGTATGTGTATCTCTAGTTGTGAGTCAGAGCCTCAAGAACAAATCTCCCCGTCTCACAGACGGTAGTAGTGTTGACTAACTCACGGTGGGACATAGTGACTAGAAGAAGGACTAGATATGGGAACAGTGTCATGACATAGAATATATTCGTGAAATTGGAGTATTTGTTCAAGAATCAACATTCTCAAGATATCACTAAATGTTATGTTAATCACTGGTATATTTCTGCTTATATTTCTTCAAACAAGATGAATCGGTCGCTCTCAGACAGAGTACGCCAGGGCGGTGTATTACGTAGCAGAAATTTTATGCAGGAGACGTTGCGAGTCGGCTCATGGATGGTTGGCGCTAGATTACCTCAGAGGAGAAATTCAATTTCTCTGCGGGGACTTCTTTTCTTTGGCAAGGCAAGAAACTCCGAATCGACAAGGGTGGCCACTCTGATGGGGCTTGTCTAGACCAAAATGGGCGAAGTAAGCGGCGCTACCTATCATCGGAGTTAATTGCTGTCAATGTGGATCTTCAAATCGCCCCGGTATGGAGGTTTGGGGTAGGGTAACAGAATCAGTGTCGCCAATGAAGAGGCAACCTTTGGGCCTCACTCGTCCAATTGACAGCACAGCCACTATTCAAGTCTCTTCTCGTTTGTTTATCTATTTAAATGCCTGTTCCAGCGCATTCGACTCGTAAACTAAGCGTACTAATCACCTCAGCATTGAATCGAAAGCATAATGGTTCACATCACCCCCTTTGCCGTGGAACAATGGATGGACACATACGAAACGACTCCAGGTGTTCTAAACGTTGCCGAAACATGTGCCGCTTCCGTGTCTATCGATGACTTGGTCGCCATGTCTAGTGGTCCCGCTGAGAACCCCATCGACACAAGCATCAAACTTACATACGGCGCCATCCCAGGATCTCAGACTCTTCGCCAACGCATTGCCGCCCACTGCAGCACCGAGGGTATCCAGCTAGCGGTTGAGGATATTATCGTCACTCAGGGCGCTATTGGTGCTAATTTCCTGGCGTTGTATACCCTGATAGGCCCTGGTGACCACGTCATCTGTGTTTATCCCACTTATCAGCAACTCTACGACACCCCGCGCAGTCTCGGCGCCGAAGTCACTCTGTGGAAACTGAAGAAAGAGAATGGATTTGTTCCCGATGTTGACGAACTGGCTGATTTGGTGAAGCCAAACACCAAGGTATGAATTACTGCGCTTTGCTATCCTGTATAACGCTAAATACTAACGTGACTAGATGATAATTATCAACAATCCCAATAATCCAACTGGAGCGCCGATCCCTAACAGCGTCATTGACCGCATCGCTGATCTAGCAGAGGAGAAAGGTATTATTCTCTTCTCCGATGAAGTATACCGTCCACTTTTCCACGGTGGTGCCTCTGGAGATAATAACACTGAAGTGCCCAAGCCGGTGACGACACTGGGATATCGCAGGACGATTGCAACGGGATCAATGTCCAAGGGCTATGCGTTGGCAGGCATCCGTGTTGGCTGGATAGCCAGCCGCGATCGGTCCATCATCTCAGCCATCATGCTCGCACGCGACTATACCACCATTAGTGTCTCTCAGATAGACGACCAGATCGCAAGATTCGCACTCTCCCCTGAAGTTCGCCCTGCGTTGGTGCAGCGGAATATCTCACTAGCCAGAAAAAACGCAAGAATTCTCAAAGAATTCATGGATCGCTACAAGTCGGTTTGTTCATGGGTGGAGCCCAAAGCGGGTACGACGGCCTTCATCCGCTTTAACGACAAGAATGGGGATCCCGTGGACGATGTCAAGCTTTGCCTTGATCTACTGGACAAGGCCAAGCTTCTCTTTGTGGCGGGATCGCGCTGCTTTGGAGGTGATCAAGACTTCAAGGGTTATGTTCGCATGGGTTATGTCTGTGAAACGGAGGTGTTGGTGGCTGGTTTGAAGGAGCTAGAGGCTTATATTGAAAGAGTCATGGTATAGAAGTTCTTCGATAACTACGTCTATTTACCTTCTCTCGGAAGTGACTCTCTTTTAGTTATAGCAGATTGCACTAGCAGCAGCTTGCTGGTCACCTGTCACAGGTAAAAAAGAACACATTATTCTTTCCGTCTTCCAAGTATTATACCACTTACTTGCGCCGTAGTGCGGACGGCCATATTATCAAGAAAGATCGATTACCGATTGAAAAGAGTAGGACTTGGCTTGTTGAGGTAGACTTGGGTTCCAGTAGAGAGCTCAGCTTCTCGCATAGCAATTCGTAGCTAATGGCATTCTACTTTATGTTTGTAATCCTTGGCTGAAATATGAAATTCCAGCAGATTAGTCAGTTGTAAAACGATATTGCTAAATTCTGAGAATTTTAGTTACTCATTTTCGGAAATTATTACGTATAACTGGGTGGAAGGGAAGGCAACTCCGATGCCCAGTCCCTATATGTAAAACTCCCTTGCAAAGCACTTACCTGCCAGGTGTGCAACATTCACAGACAAGAGTCCCAGCAGCCCATAATTCAAACGTCTGAAAACATCCAGTCTAGACCACATGACTTCTTTACGAAAAAGCCACAAAACGGGGGACTTGGGTATTTCCAAGGCAGCGTCAAAACTCCGCAACTGGCGGAAGCCCTGCAACCTTGAGATAGAACTTGACAATCACTATCATGCCAAGATCTATTCCCCTGGATCTATTGTGCAAGGCAATCTGATCATTTCGCCAGCCAGATATCTTTGTGCTTCCTCTATCGTCATCTCCCTTGATGGCACTACCAAGATCCGTGCAGTCGGTCAACAGATAACAACCACTACTACACATCGCTTTCTAAAGGTCGATTTTATTACGCCCGAAATCCCTGAATTAATCTCAGAAATGCTCGGAAAGGACCGTGTTTACAACATACCCTTTCATTTCGTTTTCCCCGATCGACTGGATTCCATGATCTGCACACATAATGTCGTTTCAACAAGTGTCACAGAGAATCATTTGTGTCTTCCTCCTACGGTCGGAGGCTGGGACCGAGACGATATGAGCCCTGGAGTCGTTGAGATCGAATACGCAATAAATGCCTCCATGACATCAAAGCCTCCTCTTGACGCGGCTGGGTATCAGGATGCGACAGCCAAGAGGGCAATCCGATTTGTCCCAAAGCCAACGGAAAATCCACCAGTACATGTGCCGTCAACTAGTCAACGATATAAGCTTCAAACAGCAAAAGTTCTTGGGCACATGTCGTTCAAGCGTCCGTTGGGAACCATCAGTGCCACAGCAATGCAACCTGAACCCCTCCATATTCACCTTTATGGGGCCGTTATCACTCCATCATTCCTTGATGTCAGTCTGGCGTTCAATCCTGAAAAAGAGGGAATTCCACCCCCGAAGCTGGACAAGGTGTCACTTTCCGTCCGATCCTACACTTGGCATCAAGTCGATCCATACCAGGTATTCCCTGACCAGAGTGAAGCACCGAGGCTCAAAGAACCATTCACTGCGACGATCCCATTACCCGTCGAGTGTCCGCAAATGGTATGGAACGAACATGTCAATTGTTCAATGGAAAATAAGAATGGAGGGGACTCCTCTCTAGCTTTCTACAGTTCTACACTGCGATTCCCACTATGCGTCTTGACAACTGCCAAGGCTTTTCTTCCAACCTTCCATTCCTGTCTTATGTCTAGAAGTTACGACGTCTGCCTACGTCTCACATTCAAGAAGCGAGACTTGAAAATTGTAGTACCTTTACAAATCATAGCTGAACCTTGAACTGATTTCATTTAACAAATACTCTATCATGATGTTCCTCATACTAGGGTTTCAAGGTTTTAATCTTGTCTTCTCAGTCCAAGCTGGAGTTAATTCTGGCCAAGAGCAGACGCAGACTGATACTTAAAGGGACTTATTTTTACCTTATAAGTTATAAAATAAATATATTTCATTAACTTGATATCAATGTTATAACTTTATATTACTTTATTTTATTATTTAGTTTTAGCCTTATATTATATGTTATTATTACTGATAATAGCTTGGAAGAGAGCCTGGCAACCAGAGGTGCTAACTCAATAGGACTTTAGAAGTCAGTGCCAATTAAGATAGGTAATACAGGCAAGGTTACCGCTTTAGCTACTCGCAATCTGCAACCAGGTTGCTTTTAAATCTTCTCCTCAACAATAGACACCACGTTAAAATAAAATATTTACAATCTATTTTTGTTAGCCTTGTAATTAAAAACCGCATATATTTATATATTTGCCATTGAATTACGACCTGTAAGAAGATGGGCGTTTTAAGTACATCGTAAAAGTGCATAATTTATCAAATGTCTGTTAGAGCTACTAGGCACAAGGTCATATTACAGCTGTAAATATCCTTTAGAACGTGGAATACACTGAGATACCCTTTTAATTTCAAGAGCTTACAGGGCATAACACAGCTGTATAGACTAAAACTACTATTGAGGATATTCTCACTCGACAAAGCTCGGGACTTGCTGCGTAGCACAGTGGATTCCACCACCTATACATGGCAGTGCATTAATGTACACTTGAGATACTTTCCTGTCGGGGTAGAGTTTCTCGAACAATTCGAGTGCTTGTGCATCTCTTTCTTCATCGCCGAATTTAGGGATGATAACGCCACCGTTGACGTTCAAGAAGTTAACATATGAGGCCACGCAGTTTTCTCCCTCCGAAATCCGCTGTAATTTTTTCAAGTCTGGCTCAACACATTCATACAGTGTGATCTTTTCGCCTTGAGCATCGGTAGCCTTGGACAGCCGTTATAGAGCGTCATCGTAAGCAAAGCTATATTTCCCTGCTCCTTGGGGAGACGGCTTGCTTATGATTACGACTCCTGGGCGAATAAATCGAGCAAGCGCATCGATGTGACAGTCAGTCGTCTCTCTGCCAGCCTCGCCTGCAAGCCAGATGAATTTCTGGATACCAAGGAATCGGGATAGGTCCTCCTCGATTTGCTCTTTAGTCATTCCGGGATTCCTGTTCTCGTTTATGATGGCGGTTTCAGCAGCCATAAACGTGCCCTTGCCGTCAACTTCAATTGCTCCGCCCTCAGTTACTATGGACGCAGCCAAAGTAGGCAAGTTGGTGATAAGTCTTGTTGCTACCTTGGCGATATGTTCATCGCCGGATGGTGCACGCTTCTCTCCCCAGTAGTTGAAATTCCAATCAACTCCTCGTAGCTTTCCATCACGGCCTCTGACGAAAGTTGGCCCAAAATCTCGGATCCATAAATGACTAGTCTCCTCGGCGCAAACTACCGAGATATTGTTGTGTTGAGGCTTTATCTTATGCAATGTCTCGGAACCAGACAAGAGCGTGACAGGTTCAAACTCGGCGATGGCGTTGGCAATATCGATGATTTCCTTCTGAGCATCTTCGAGTAGTCTACCGCTGTTATCAGACTTGGAGTTGGGATAGGCCATGAGAACACATTGCTGCGCCTCTATCTCGCCAGGTTGATACCACTCTGCATTGCTGAAAGAAGTCATGTTTCTTTTAGGACGGGCACTGCCCAGGTTTGAAGGACAATGCGAAGAAACTGAGGAGTCTGAAAGCAATATGAGTTTGATATTATGAGCAGTTCAGATAGAAGAGACACTGATTGAGCTTTTTATCTTGACAGGTCAGATCCGGCCACGGCTCACATTCTCCAATATAGGAAGTTGCGCCCGACGAGTCCGCTCCCCCGGCCTTCAAGTTTGGGTGGCAGATTTTAGTGTTGATGGGAATTGCGCCCTTTTGCTTGTCTTGGTGGTTACCATTGGAACCCCCGCACTTTAATTCACATATCAAGGGAACACCAACAGCAATCATTTTGACCAATGACCCATTATTTCTGATTAGTCTAAGTCGCTACCTTTAGTATGCATAACAGACAAAAAGGCGATTACTTACATGGGTCCCTGCGAGACCATCAAGAGGCATGCCACGTATGTTGGACCTGGTCATTGGTTTGAACTTTCGGATAGTTATTCTAGGCTCGGTTATGGATGGCCGACTCGTGAGGAGCTTGAGGGAGGTATGGAGGCCATCTCGGCTGCGCTTCGAGATGAGTAGAAGACAAATCGATAATTCGTGTGATCGAATGGTAAAAAGGAAAAAGGAAAGAATCCCATGAACGCCTTTTTGTGACGGTTTGTAGTACAGCAGTCAGTAGTTAGTGTAGTAACTGTGAAGGGATTGGTATAGTGTCTAGATTAGCAGTTCGAGTTTGGTTTTAGCCCTATCGATATCTCTGTGTGAGATAGATTCAGTCAACGCATTAAAACTAACACGCTATTCTTTTATTTACTTGTGTTATTTAGAGTTGGGTCTTCCCACTCAACCTTGGAGAGGCGGTTACTGGAAACACGTGATATAGCCACTAGTCTCCATGGTGGCAAAAACACCAAGGCCTAGTCAAATCATGCTCCAGCCTCTTTCTGGACATCAACATACTTGGCGAGCAACTGGACAAACAGGTTCGGTGTATAACAAGTAACAATGGGCCCACAGAAGACCCAACGTGCTGTGACCTACACAGGGCATGCGATCCCACCCAGATTGGTGTCATTTCGTTCTGCTAATTGTTCATCGTTATTCTAGCTGCTGGACTTGTAAAACTCGAAAGGTCAGGTGTGATGAATACCCAATTGCTTGTAAAAACTGCGAAAAGAGAGGGATAGTATGTAGCGGCTACGGTATCAGGCTGCACTGGGTATCAGGGCCGACAACAGAGGCCTATTCAAACCCTGTGCTCCAAGGCCGCAGGCGCATAAAGCTCGGTACGTTCGAGCAGCTCCTTGTATTGTCTCCTTGCATATTGATCGCACAATAGGTCGAGACTTCGAGGTGTACGATGCTGAGACCATTGAAAAGTTTCTTTCAGATATCGACCAACATGCTGATCCTAGGCTGCCATCTTGTCGTGGGCCTTTCTCCGTCTTCATGGCCACTCAAGACGAGCCAGCTCAAGTTGAAACACCGATTACATCGGGCATAATAGATGTAGAAACTCACTCAACCAATGATACACATTGGATTCAGCCTGCGCCTCCGTTCCATGGCGAAGTACCGCAAACGGGTGGCTGTGAATCAACCCCGGGCTCGGCTTCATGGTTCTCATCAGACTTCACAACTCTACCATCTTCTTTTACTACTACAGATACCGATTTACTGACGGGTACTGGGACTGTTGAAGAGTCATCACCAAATGATAACGAACCCGAAAAAGACCTAGGATCAGGCTATGGTGTTAGAGGAGACAAGGCGAGTCCGGTGCTGGAAACCCATCTCGTCTCGTGCGACGACAACAGAATAGTAAGGCAAATCGGGACTGTGCTGTCCGGCAGCCTTCAGCATGATTACTTGATCAAACATTACAACAGTCACGTGGCAGAACTCCTGCTTCCTCTGAGCCATTCTGATAACCCATTCCGAAACATCTATCTATCCACAGCAATGGAGGGACTACTTCACTATGATTTGCATATGGGCACATCGAAAGAGATGGCTTACAAAGCACTGTATCAATCTTTACTGGCATCCGCAGCTTACCATCGTTGGCAATGCAATACGCAAGATCACATCTATCGAGAGCTTGGGGCCAAGTATCGATACCACTCTATTCAATCGTTACAAGCTGCAGTCGCGCAGGTACCCGCGACGGCGAATTATCAGACTTTGATGCTTGCAGTGCTGTCTCTTGTTACCATAGGCGTTAGTCATCGGTATTTTATTTATTCGTGGGACCAACTGACAAAGTACTCAGGTCTTATCAGGTGAAGCAGATGACTTTCGTATACACATTCAAGCTGCTTCAGAGCTTCGTGCTCTACGGAGTCAATGGAAGTTGATAAGCCATTCTTCCAGACGACTAAACGAAATTGGTGCTTTTTTAGCCCTACTGTCTGACACGACGTCCTTTGAGCCCTCGCCGTCTCCCTGGTCCAGTAACGATCAAAGCAACCCTGAGAGTTGGACTCTACGGTCCAGTGAATGTTACGCATTCACTTATGGCATTACACCGACCATCACCATGGCTATTAATGAGACTTGTCGCCTTTACAGGCATCTTGCTCGCTTTAAATTGGAGAGTAAAAGCTTACCCGATGACTTTCTACAAGCATGTGAAGAGCTGGGCAACCTACTGCAGTCTTGGCGATTCGAATCTGAGGATATCACAGGCATTTCCATCGGCGATGGGTTTACTTTGTCGGTTTTTTCTTGTTATGCAAAAGCGTGGCATGGCGCGGCCTTAATCTACTACTACACCCTTATACAAGGGTTTGAGCGGGCAGATCTCATACGGGAAGTCGATGATGTTGGCGAATATATGCTCAACGCTGAAGATCTGAAATCAGCATCGAAAAATAGTTGGCAGGGAAACTCCATGGCGCCCATTACCTGGCCGGCCTTTATTGCAAGCTGCAATGCCGTAAGGCACAGGCGTGGCATTTGGGAGCAATGGTGGAAGCGAGTGCTATGCTATAACTTGGGTAACATGAGCAAACAGTGGGATTTAGTCCAGAAGATCTGGGGATCACTTGATGAGGCTGAGGATAAAGGGATATGGTTAAGTTGGGCTGAAGCCTATGATATACATGGTATTAACGTGCTGCTTGTGTAATACTCGATAGCTGTGTTACATTATTTTGCGATGACAAATAGACCTAAAACGGATGTGACTGCATTCAAGATTGGGGTTTCCAACTACTTAGGAACAATTATGAATCATTTCGGTACATATGAGTGTTGTAGAGTCAGCTCTCAGATCGAAGAGGGAATGTTCGTGCAATGCATCCTTGCTCGCTGGAGTCAGACTAACGCTTATTAGGATCGTTATATTGAGATGTCGTGAGCATGGTGTTACACCTTATCTTTTGGAAGCAGGGTCTGGAGGAGATGAAGGCCTCAGATTCAGGTGAAAGTGATAGATATAAGACTCAATGGAATACTGCCCCTCACAATGTTAGAATCTCATTCCATGTTAGATGAGAAAATAGGTCATAAACCTAATACTAAGAAAAGCTGTCAGGATAACTGTGCTGTGCCGTAGCCAAGTACGTCTGCCTTAAAAGTGGCGATTATTTCTTTGAATGTGGAGGTCTCAATTCATTCAACTGGGCGATACAACTTGAAGTCGCAGTAGGAATAAAAGAATATTCGTTATGAAAGGATTTGCATCAAAATACCTACTCAATTAAGCGACCTCCCATTTTGGCAGAATATACGTAAAAGGAACTGCTATAGCCCCAGTGACCCCTATTCTGATACAAAGGATGCCTAGCGAAATGATAGGGCTGAGTAGCGAATTCCTGTCAAACTCCGCAAAGGGATGGCGGTGAGCACAGTACCTTACGATCGCTACAAAATTGGGGGCTATGACATTAGCGTCGGTGAGCCTACTGACAATCTAACTAAAAGCTACTCGTTTACTGGACTGCGATGAGCCACGTCGACAAAAGGTCAGACTAGAGCGTCAATCAGAGACAGGCTCCCTCAATTCCATCGATCAGTTCCGCATTCAAGAATAAAGTGGCAGTGACATAATCGTAGTGGCTGCAGAAAACAAGCTTAAACTTCAGAATAAGGAAAGACGGCCCGCCCAAATAAGCTTGTTTGACGAGATGAAATGCTCGCTTACCCCTGTCATCAAGGCTGAGTTCCCAAAGCAAGGGTCGAAGTGGCGCCCAAGGGAATGTCCCTGTCTATTGGACAACCTAGTTCCGAAGGATTTTGAGCTTTGGTTAGATTGGGGATAAATATTCAGCTCATTTCCCATCTTCTCAACCAGACTTAATTCTCTCAATCAACCAACCTTAAGATATATCAGCATGCGGTCTTCAATCACCATCAGTCTTCTCGCTCTGGCGCCTTGTATGGCCGATGCGCAAAAGAGCACTACCAAATACTCTACCGAAACAGTCTTTCTACCTCAAGTAAAAACAGGAAGCGCAACAAACATCTACGCCTCCCTTATTACAGAAACAGGCTCAAAAACAGAATACCTCCTCGCGTGTCAAACAAACTTTGGCACTTCATACACCTGCGATGGGGACCTCCACGGTCTGACCGTAACTTACGAAGAGTCAAGCATGCATCTTGCTGTTAGCTCGACAACATACGATTGCTCTGTCGGAACGGGGACTGCTAGTTGCGCCACTATTACCGCGACACAGACGGAGTCTGTGCAGTCGAGAGGCATTCCTCCGTCGGAGAGTGAGCGTTGGATGACGCCTATTACGTTCGTGGATCTTAAGAAGAGGAAGACTACGAGCACGAAAACAACTGCTTCTCAAGCGACCGAGACGGCGAGCAATAAGCTGTGTAAGAGAAAGGTCACTCATGGAAGCTCAGGGTCGGATTCTGGAAGCAGTGGAAGCGGCAGTGGTGATCACAGCGGCGGTTCTCGCGGTGGCTCTGGGTCTGGTTCTTCTGCTGCTGATGATGATGATGATAGTGGAAGTTCACCCGCTAGTCCTACCAAGAAGAAGACCCAAGATGATGATTGCTCTGCTGGATCTCTCGTGTCTTGGAGCTGGGGAGTTATTGCTGTTGGACTCGGCGGTTTCGTCGGCATCGCCATGGCATAATAACAGGCGAGATGAACTTTTTTATCGACCACTTTAACATTCTTTGTACATAAAACACCTCACATATACTATGATTTGTCGGAATAGCGAGCCAAGAACCTGGGATTTGTAAGTCTTCTAGAAATACCCAACCAAACAATTATCGCCAATAATGATTTCTATACTTCAAAAATCACTCCATTATCCATAATGCACTTTACCCTACACGAGTAAAGCTACATAATAGCGCAACATTCATTAACACGACCGTCACTATGCTCTTTCTTCCTGGTGCTATTCCCTTCCTTTCCAGTGTTTTTATTCACGCCTCGTACTTTTGGCCCACTCTGACTCGTCTTCGGAACTTGTGCTGTCCTTGCAGACTGGATCCTCATACCCGGGGCAAGATGTACTCTCTTCGGCGGAATCGGACTTCCCGGGTACGGCATAATAACCCTAGGATATGTCGGAAATCTCAATAAAAAGTTGAGCGGATCATGGTTCGGCTTTTGCGTCATCACCAAAGTACCATATTTCTCACCATAATACGTGAGAATTGGCTTAAAGCACCCTGACCGTACGTTTCCCTCGTCCTGAGCTCGAGTTATATTATACGCTTGGACACCGCAAGATCTTAGCACACCGTTTCTCTTCCGGCCATGGAAGAATTCTCGGGACTTTGTCTTCCATGCGTTGATAATGTGCGCTTGGAACGAGATGAGATCCCATGCTGCTAGGCTTTCGTATGTCCAGCGTGGTTGCCAGGGACTTTCGCTGCCTTCTGCAGTTGGCCCGTATGGGTGAGGGACTGTAGATGCGAGACTTAGATCGACGAGTGTGCCGTTGATGTACTGGTCTATCCTTAGGTCTCGGACTGTAATCCCGTGGTAGTGAAGTTGATGAAGATTCCTCAACATTCGAGGGAAATGCTTTACCATGGCCATTTGATCAAACTTCTGTCGTAGACTCGGATCATGATATGAAGTCATGTCCACCCAATCTTTGACGATGCCGTAGATGTAATAATGAGTGAATTTAAGAAGTCCGCTTCCTTCTGCGCCCGAGGCAATGAGCTTCGTCTCAATCTGACCTATTGTGAGACAAACCCAGCCGTGCACCTTGACAGCAAGGTTCTCAGCCCCTCGTTCTTTAAGTCTGCCGAATGCGCGACATTCATTCTCGAAGGGTGAGAAGTGCCAGTCGAAGGCTGTACAGCACTGCCAGGGTGGTGTTTCGCCGTAGACTTCTGTGGGATTCTTAATTGTCTTATGAGTATAGGTGAACTTTGAGTTGTTAGAATACAGAAATTTGGATGAGCTGGGTTTACTTACGAGCTTGATGGCATATAGTTTATTCTCCATTCTTGCCTTAATAATGGTGCCGTGTGCGGACTTTACGTCGAGGACTTTGAGGAACTGCCATTTAGACAACATAATATCTCCGTCGTAGGCCTTGAGCTTTGGGCCTGGGCATTTTGGCAAATATTCCATCGCTTGGATTTGTATGTGGTATAATAGTAGATGCGTGTATAAGTGAGGGTAGGTTGGCGAAATAGCTATGCATGAGGCGTTGCAGAGATTGAATGATGACTTTTTAGAAGAGATTCAAAATTTGGTCCAAGAGGGGAAATGAATTTATCTAAAAAATATTGAAGGTTTATGTGAAAGCTTTTTACTTGTAGGATGTTAGGTTTTACAGTGAAAGACAATGCCCTTTACCCAAGGCTGATAGGACAATACACTTCGACGCAGCACCTGGAGTTTTATTGCTTATTCCAACTGCATAATAAGAGTTTCTGCTACATATCATTTCTAACAGCTTTCATAGTATCCCTGAGAATGTAGTGGCTGATACACAGTTTGTCAGTTTGTGCGCGAAATTAAGCTCGAAACCTAGAGTCAAATCACAGCGTCACCACATATATCATATCGCGAAGTCGTATAAAGTTATCTGTTCAAAGTCTCTAGATATTCCACGCACTAAAATTGTCGTGATTGCACACTGGCGTGTTAAAAGTCATAATCACTACACATAATACTGGGGTAATAAAGAGGTGGAGTGAGTATTACTACAAAGCTATCATTAAGCTTCTGAAACGGATATGACACACTCGGCTAGCTGTTAGATCACCCTGAAGGATTCTTAGTTGATGTAACTGAACAATAGCTGTGCCGCAGCAAAGACACGTGCCGTAAGCTGGCCAGATCGACTTCAACAGATAAGCAAAGAATCTCGCCCAAACAAATCATCTCTACCTCCAGCTTCACCATCCTCTTCAGTTTCATTTACATCTAAAATGTCTAGCGCTGTGTACTCAACGCCAGAATGGTATCTCGAAGCCCAGGATAAAGACGTGAGCAGCGATATTGGCCGATTGACCATTTATCACCTGGGCTTCAAGCAGGCAACAAACGGAACACTTGTATTCCCGCCCGTTGATTTTTCGAAGCCGCGAGCTATACTTGATGTTGGAACTGCAGATGGTCTTTGGATGCGCGAAGTCCAGTCTTCGATCCCTGCACCAGCTCAGGGAGAACACTCCTTCATTGGAACTGATATCAACGCCTCTTTCTTCCCGACTACGTCCATCGAGGGAATTACATATGCGAAGCAAGATATCAAGGATCCAGCACCAGAGATTTGGCTTGGAACCTTTGATCTCATCAACATGCGCATGATTCTCATCGCCGCTGGTTCTGGCATTGCTCAGCGTGCTGTGGTCAATGAACACATCAAGCTTCTCAAACCAGGTGGCTGGATACAAATTGGTGACTGTGATCGTATCTGCCCTACACCTGAGGCTGAAAACCCGCGGTATCACGACATGTTTGCGTGTATTAGGGCCGTCTGCGAATCATCAGGTCTAGATCCTCTCGAAGCACCGAAGATGAAATCTTGGTTGACTGAAGCTGGATTTGAAGATGTCCAAGAGATTACAGCTACGAGAGCAGTTGGTAAGAAAAATACAGATGAGGAGTTGGGTAAACTGGGGGTTGAAGCGGATTTGATCATTGCCAAGGGGTTTGCGGCTGGTGCTAAAGGTGATTTGTGTTGAATCAAGCTTTCTCAGATGGATGCTAACAGTAACAGCCTTGAGTTCATCTCTCAAACCGCTGACTGGTGAGCGTTTAAATACGCTTGTACAAGATCTGGAGACAGAGTTGAAGTATACCGGCGCTTACTTTCCAATGCGCTTCATCTGGGGCAGAAAGCCCCTTTAGATGCGGGAGTTGAATCAGTGGGCCGAAACTGCCAGCTCCAAGGTTCGTATGACCGGTGTTATACAAGGTATATTCATGAGCAGCTATCGGTAGCTAATGTCGCTCTTCTCCAAAGCATCCATTTAAGCACATTTCGATGGGCTACTAGCTTTTCAATAGGGCAGCACGTTAAAATAAGATTGTGTACCGAGCAGGTCACTCTCCATAGATCTACAGGACTAGTCTAAGCTGCTATATAAGTACTACACAAGTCTAGGTCAACCACGACTGATCTATAGTATTCTAGAATAAGTATACTAAGACTGCAACTTGCTAACAGCCTCGCAAGTAAAGTGAATCGTCACTCTAGTAACGGTCGACAAATCCATACCCTTCAAGTGATGCGGAGCAAAACCAAGGGCTCCGTGACAAAACAGTGCCGGCCTGACCAAGGCACCTTGAGTATTAAGTAGTTCTCCATCTTTACCCTGTTTCTCTAAAGCGAACGCGGGAATGTAATACTGCACTTGTTCCCACTCGGAGCTAATGTCGATGTTCCGTGGCCCGAGAATGAAGTAATATCGAACCTTTGAGGAGTCACCATTAGGACCAACAAGGCCGTCGAATGATGCCCTAGAAAGAGTCAGTATAAATTACAGACCATGGCTGGAGGAGTTAACGTACCATAATGACTTGATCCTTATTCTTCTAAAGCCCTCCACCTGGTCAAGATCGGTGGGTATATGGAATGCCATTTGCTTATTCTCAACAAGATCAGTCTTCCACACCTCGTCAAAGACTGTCCCCGTGTGAGTCAGAGTATCCACGCTGATTTCGCCAGGAAAGATCTGATCGATATGTCTGCCAACTGCATTCTTGTAGAGATCCATTAGTCGCTCATAAAAATGCATAAAGGAGCTCTTGAGGCCCCTGTCAATTGCGATATCAGCACCCAATCCTTTGAACCACTCTTGTCCGTCGTTATCGATAGGAAAGCTTCCTTTGTTCTCGTAGTACATCATACTGAGAATACATTCGTGGAAGAGCACAAATACAGAACGCTTGATATCAACCAAGGCTTGGCTGAAATATCTCTTTGCAATGTGTCTTGCGTGGTCCTGCTCGGTCTGTCCGAGAATACTGATCTTTTCGGTGATGGCGTCTCGAGCTGCTTTCTCGGCTAGCTGTCGGTAGTAAAGCTGTGCAGCTGACTGGGCTTTTGACATGGCCTTGAGAACAGTCCGGCCTCGAATAACTTGTTTTCTCATCTCGACTTCGAAATCGCCAAGTTGGGGCAATTCTTCTCCTTTCTTGAAACCCTCTCTTGCTTCACGGAACACCCGATCAATGACCACTTCTATCTCGTCCCAGTCCGCCATGATGCCTAGGAAGTCTACAGTCTCCATCTCTTTGTTGGGTAGGCTGTCTGCCGTAACTTTTTTAGCGACTTGTGTTAGGCCAGCGAGTGCGGACTGCTTCAGCTTGGCATCTGCTCCATGAGAAGTGAGGTCCAGGGACGAAACCACCACAAGATAGCTCTTCTGACTAGCGTGTGCAGCCTCAAGTTTCGGAGACATTTTACCAGCCAGCTCGCCCAGTTTCTTGAGAGCGTTCCAGGCCTTGCTCAGTTTCGATAGTTCTTGTGCCTTCTTGACCGCATCTGCAGCAGTCACGGCAGTTAGAGGCGCACCAGTGCCGCAGGTGGCAACAGCGACTCCAACGCCGACCACGATCTCGGCCCCAATAGCTACTGTCTTCAGCAGAGCCTTTAGATCCTGCTCCGCTTTGTATGTCTCGGTAGCCACGGCCAAGTCATGTGCTTTTGTCTTGGCCGAACCTGACGCATTCTGGAGATCTCTTCGTTTTCGTTCTAGATCTTCGATTGCCTCGATTGCTGACTCCTTGGTTTTGTCAATGTCCACAAACGAAGTCATCGTGTATTTGATGGCTTCGATAATCTTCTGTGAGGATGATTGAAGCGATGAGTGCAATAGTTCGTTTTGCTCAATCTCATCAATAGTCTTTTCCATATCGGCTGCTCTTTCTATCCGGTCTTTAATTCGTTCTGTGATGTAGTTGGGCTGCAGGATAGGAACGTAAAAAGACCGCATGTTGCCGCCTTGTCCTCCGGGAAACCTACGAGGAAGTTCAAGTCGGTCCAAGAGTCGTTTTGCATCTGCTGCAAATTGCGCCAAGTTTGGGTCCAGCCTCAAACAGCGAGTTATGAACCTAAGACGACTGATGCAAAGCAAATCCAGGGTATCATCAGAACCGTTGGCTGTGATGTCGATGCTGACTCTTGTGAACATATCTTGCAACAGCATTCCGAGGGAACTGCTCACTGTGTCAATAAATGTACCTATATATCTTTGGTGACGGTAGTTGCCCAGCTTTCTCTACTCCCGGAAACGCTTGGATGTCTTCGTAGCTCGGGCTAGCCAACTCGAGCCGACTCACGTTTCGTATCGGTCGAATTTCAGCTCTGTCGTGAGATATAATGATCTCGCGCCCAGTATCCAGATCAGAAAGGCGGCTGTGGATCTTTTCGCAGGGTTGGCCTTGAGCTTCAAGAGGGCAGGATGATGTCGCGCGAAGGATTTCGCACTTGGCGCCAGCGACACCTTGAGAACCAGAGGTAATAGCAAGACATTCTGGTGCCTCTTCATTGAAGATGAACATCCGCAGGGCTTTGTCCTTGCCGGTAATTTGCAAGTCTGTAGTGCCTGGCAGAAAGTCTCGTGCAAAGATATGCAGAGTTTTGAGAGGAGACGAAGTAACGTCAATAACGTTAAACTCCCCTAGCTCTAGCTTGTCGGCGTATACATGCAGGTAGTGAGTAGGTCCATGTTGATCACATTGGCGTAGACAGCCTGAAAGACTTAGAGTCGTTCCGTAGATGTATAGCTGAGATCATGTTAGATTCGAGTCATCAATCACAAAGAGTTTCTTACATGTGTGCCTCTTTTATACGTATTAATATCATCCATGGCTGCTAATCATTGACTGTTCTTGTTTGAAGTCTGCGTGATGCTTTCCCCAAGAGCTTTTGTAAGATTCTGGCTTCTTCACATTGTCAGAGTCTTTTGTCATGTCGCGTATTCTTGGTCCAGTATTTACCCGTTCTAGATCTTGCCGGGTTCACTAGTGGTTGGCCTTTTCCACTTTGGTTTGCCTCACACGCTCCAAAAACCTGTATCGGTTACGACTGAGGTTAGCTGAAAGGGACGTCCGAATGCAACGTTTGCGTCTTCAGAAGTCTGGAACCCGGAGCTGATTCCTTATTCTGGCCTGTCTTCCTCTACGATGGTACACTGCTTAAAGACTATCGTGCACCTAGCCCAGACTTTCCAGGGCACAGTGGCGCAATTAACGCATTTGGCTTAGAAAAATCGATAGTGTATGCGGGTCGCCACGAGCCGAAACGATAATTGGTTGATGGATCTCGCACCGCGGCAGGGCTCGAATTCCCGAGCCAAGAATATTGATTCAATAGTTTTGAGGCTGAGTGCAATAAAGGTGAATTGATGGAAACGATTTGTCCGCAAAGCCCGATAGTGGGGAACTGTCCAGTCTAGAGCTGAACTAGCACATACTCGTATCAGTAATTGTGGCAACAAATGATCAGACTGGGTCGTAGTGAAAACTACACGATACTAGGTTGCGGCGTAAGATCCGTAGAAAAACACTACTACAAGTAAGATTGTCAAGGGCTCTCTTGCCGACTGCTTAACTCAAATCAAGAGCTTGCCTGCAGTGTCCATCCGCCCTTGAGTACAACGTCCCACCGACCATTCCATTACTTGCTGTTATAATTTTGTTCAAGCAAAATGGCACCAGAACCCGTAAAGCAACTGTCTGATATTCTGGACAAGCTTCAGTCAGGACCTCAGAGCAATGAGGGCTTTTTACCCACAGAAATCAGCTACGCCACAGAGTTCGACTTCCCTGAGGGTATAAAAATTGCATTAAATGAAGTTGGAGGTGGCGACATCGATCTGGCAGCCGACATTAGAAAAGAATTCTAC
This sequence comes from Fusarium beomiforme, assembly GCA_002980475.2. Taxonomy (NCBI): domain Eukaryota; kingdom Fungi; phylum Ascomycota; class Sordariomycetes; order Hypocreales; family Nectriaceae; genus Fusarium; species Fusarium beomiforme. Next base: position 62,694 of record PVQB02000246.1, read on the forward strand.
CCGATGGCAAAGGATCTCCAAGACGTGGTGCATCAGCTCGCCAATAACATCAACCATGTGGATGATGGCATCTTGGCCCAAGGTACCTCTCTGAAATTCTCATTGTGTTGTGTATTGGCTAATTTATAGAAGTCAACAAACTGGGAGCGTCAAATGATACAGCCCCTCAAATCCGTCTGCAGAAGTCACTAGAAAGCTTGACCTCTGAGAGCTCTTCGGATTCAAGCTCTGAGAACATCGCTAGAGCCCTTGAATGCCTTCGACTACTTGCAACTCAAGTCACAGCCCTCATGCTGGCCAGAGCCAAGCTCGCGAGTGACGGTGGAGGAACAAGATTCGATGAGGTATGTTACACAGCCGGCTATCCAGGCAAAGATCTGACCACGTACAAGACATTAAAAAGGCACGAGATCCTTCTTTCGCCTCCATATGGACCATGTGGACAAGTTCTGAGCAGCAATCTTGACAAGATTATCCATTATTATGAGGACCACAAATATCAACTAGACGTCCTAAAGCAAGCATACCAAAGCGAACTTGATGCCAATAAAGAGCTCATCAAGGATCACGGTGTCAAAGACTGGCTAGATTGGTCATACGATTATTTAGTCCAGAATCGTGACCAGCAATTCTGCGCTAGATGCACAAAATACGTGAAGAAGGATATGGGAGGCCCTGCTATCACCCGCGATCGAATTCGAGACAACGGCTTGGCATCTTATGTAAAAGATGTGCAGCGCGCACAAGTCATCAATGGGCAAGTACAGTATCCCGATGGTATTCTGAGCGACGATAAGTACCGGTATTACATTGAACAGGCCTTCAAGTGGACTTGGAACAATCCTGAGCACCTGCCCTGCGGTATCAAGATTATGAAATATGCGACGAAGCAGGAGTCTGTGCGGAAGGCGATGCTGGAGGAAGCGGATCACGAGCATTGGAGAAAGCCGCGTTATCTTGGGTTCAAGAAGCTTTGCAGGTGTCAGCAGAATTCTTACGCTGCTGCTGCTCAGCTAAGAGATGCGATCGTCAAAGTGCTTGAATGTAAGAGCTCTGCAGGATTCCGAACGTCCAACCTATCGCGATACTGACGAGATTATTGCAGATGTTTTCTACCGCCTCGATCCCATAATCAAGGAGTTGACTTGTTGTTTGGAGGATATGCACGGCAATGTTGTTGCAGGAGATTTTCACTCTGCCCGTGAGGACTGTGATGTCTTCTTGAAAGCTCATAACGAGGTATGTAGCTTGACCGTTAATTTATGTACCTGTCTAATCCTTACATGGGAAAATAGTTACAATCATGGCGCCATTCATATGACACCATGTTCTCGTGATCACAGGCAAAAAGCTCTTTGACTGGTGATGTAGGGGGTATCTTCAAGAACTCAGCTCTTTCCTACAAATTTATAGAATGATTTTATGGAGATTATTAGGAGATTATGAGATATTTATTATCCCTGTGTTTTTGCCTTGTTGAACATGTGTTTTGGGGTTTCAAGAAATCTTGAGCTTAGGTCACAGAGTTCATAAATTCCCTTCACGCTCGTTGTCCTGAAAGTGAAAGTTACCAGTAATTCTTTGCGATATCTCACATACAGCTCGGAGCTATCTCCGCGAAACTCATGATGTCGTCATCTCATACTCGCTTCCAACACGAGGGTAAGCTTATCTCCCCATTTCACCACATCCCACAAACCCGCAATCACAAAAGTGCATATCCCCACGGGGACAGGCAAAATGCAGGATTCCCCGTTGCATTTGCGGGCCCGATAACAAAAGCCCGAGTCTATAATGATATGATCCCTCCGGAAACGACTGCAAAGATACTCGGTATACAAACACCGAACGCAAAGGCATTCAATGATTCAGTCTTCGGCTTTCCAAAACGGGACATCCGCTAACCGCCTGCTGCACCGCAATCCTCCAACCCTTGAGAGCGCAAAGACTGACTGACTAGAACCCTTGAGATTAAACCCACAAAAACAAGTGGTCCTCGGGGTAAATGCGGAGGACTCCTCCGGGCGCGTCAACACATTCTCCAATTTTCTTTTATCGCTGCCTGGCTGAAAGGAAGGGATCTACAGTCTGTGTCTTGCTGGCTCCACGCAGTTTAGGTAAGAGTAATCTCCAGGGGGGGAATGTCGGGGAAAGATGGGGGAAACGAGTTTTCGCCACACGCTGTAAATTGGAGATTGATGCGGAGACGACGATGGTGTTTGTGAAGTTGGTCAACAGATTAGGGACGGAAGATCTGGTTATAGTTGTCTATTGATCTATAACTCTATACTGCCAAATGGCTCTAATAGTCTTCTTGTGACTCTAATGTGAAAATGGGTATCCAAATGTGTCTAACACAAAAGTTTCTATACGAAACAGTACTGCTCAGTCCTAAGACTTCTCAGAGTTGAAGCCAGAGTCGTCGCGGACCGTGCCGCTCTCCTCGTTGGGCTTCTCCAATACTCCAACACCACGACCAGCCTCGTCGACGAGACCAAGTCGGATAGCCTCGCGCTCGACCTCCTCGTGGGAAAGGAAGGGAAGCTCCTTGGCGGCTTGGACGTAGGACATCTTCTCGACGTAGCCCTTGGCGAAGATGATGTCGATTTCCTCGAGAGATCGGTTGGCGGTCTGGGATTTGTTAGATGGTGTAAATACGAAGGAATGAGTTTGCTTACCTCTGGGTAGAACCAGTACAGGATGGGGAAGAAAGTGGCGTTGGCGCAGCCAAAGAAGAGATATGTTCCCCAGTGGATGTTGGAGATCATAATGGGAACAATCATGACAATGACAAAGTTGAACAGCCAGTTGGTGCATGTAGATGTAGCGTTGGCCTTGCCACGGGTCTTGAGGGGGTTGACCTCAGCAGGGTACAGCCAAGGAAGAGGCAGCCATGTAGCACCAAACGACGCGATGTAAGTGAACAGACCGGCAATAGCACCCTTTGAGATCTGGGGCGCATTGTTACCAGGATCAGAACCACCAGGGATCAAGAAACCCATTGTCAAGAACATGGAAAGCATCTGTCCAGCAGTACCGATGAGGAGCAACTTGCGACGACCAACACGCTCAATAAGGAACCACGATGAAGTTGCGAAAATGGAGTATACAATCATGTTGACGCCGCCAAGCAAAAGCGCAAAGTTCTTATCGCCAAAGATGTCGGTGCACAGAATGGGGAAGTAGTAGATAACAGCGTTGCAGCCACCGACTTGCTGCATGAACTGCGATCCTGAGCCGAGAAGCATACGGCGGAAGTGCTGTGTCTTTCCACCGGTGAAGAGAGCCTTGACGGGCGTGCTCTTTTGAGCAGCGAAACCAGAGGCGCGGATGGAGTCAATGACTCGATCACGCTCAGCGCGGGTCTCGTCGCTGTCGACTTCGAAGCCGCGGATGGCGGCGATGACTCGCTCTGCTTCCTCGTGGCGGTCATGGGTGAGGAGCCAGCGGGGGGACTCGGGGAGCCAGACCATGGAGACGCAGAGGACAAGACCAAAAACACACTGGAAGGCAATGGGGAAGCGCCATGTGAGGTCCTGGGGACCGTAGGAGCAGCCATAGTCGATCCAGTATGCGATGAGGGTGCCGAAGGCGATGATGCCGCCTTCGATGCAGATGAGGAGACCTCTGTTGGTGGTGGTGGAACACTCAGCTTGGTAAGTTGGGATAGTAGAAGTGTTGATACCGTTTCCGACGCCGGTGATAGTTCGGCCGATAATGAGCTGCGCAAGAGCCTTGTGGCCCTTCATGGCGGTGACTTGGATAATGACACCAACGATCATGATCCAACCACCGAGAATCATGGCCCTTCGACGACCGAGTAAGTCTCCGATCCAGAGGATGAACATGGCGCCGAACAAGCACCCAATCTCGTAGATAGCAGTCACAAAACCCTGCATGGTACTGTCCTTTGTCTCGGGGAAGTAATCATGGAAAGGGTCTGCGTCGATAATGCCGGACATTACACCCTGATCGTAGCCAAAGAGGAGAAAGCCCGTCGTTGCGACAGTGGAAATGGCCAGGGACAATTTCTTGCCCGTTAGGCCTGCAAAGGAGGGAGGCATGCTGGGCAAACGGTGTATATACCTGCTATAGAGATGTAAAAGCTCACCCAGGAGCTAGAGGAAGCGTGTTTGGTGAGGGAGTCATGTTGATGCTGGGAGAGGAGAGGGTTTATATGTTGATGGGCGTAAGTGGGATGGGGGAGTTGGGATGCGAAAATTCTGAAGTGTGTGTATTACTATTCTCCACGTCGGTCCACTATCTCCACGGGTTGGAAGTGAAGATCATCCTTGAAAGAAGTCAAAAGTTGGTCAACGAGGAAAAAGTCCCTGCAGTGTCTTGGATGCTGGAGTATCTCCGCGTGCAACAAAGCGGAGCGCGGAGCGAAGGATTGTTGGAGATCTCCACGTCTGAGTCGTTCAGCAGTCGTCCACTATAACCAACCACTAAGTCACTAAAACTCATCCACTGTAAGAGCGCCTGGATGCCAAGTACTAGCTGGCCTTACAAGGCACACACTGTAGTGCCGTCTTCCGACTCCTTCGGATCTGCCAAGAAGCAGGGAACAGAACCATGCAGCTCGGTGTTACTGAAAGCAGACAAAGACGTGACGTCAACTTTACATCTGCGGCAACAGCGCCTGAAAAACGGCAATTTTTAGTGTTGGAGGGTCGGATGAAACGTTCTATTTGGTGCAAGATTACCCCCTTGTAGTGGCGATCATTACAAGCGGCAGAGACGTCATTGATTGGTTCAGGGTTGATTAAACATGATGGTTTACCAAATTCATGAGCCGAGGTTCTACACATGCAGTCTTTACTTGAAGAATTGGGAGGTTCATTGATAGTTTGTGATATGGAGGTTGTGATATGTATTGACGATCAAAGAAAGGGTCTTCCCCAAAGTCCACAGCTCGTTTAAAAAATGGCGAAAAAAAACAGGAACCTGGGGATGAAATGCTGGGCCTCAAGTCGGGGGGGGAACCACTTGTATTGAAGATCGTATCCTTATGTAGAGCGGACAAACAGCTCAATGCGTGACGAGGTTCCAGTTTACGTGGAGAAGAGAGAATTGTGGTTCTAGAGTTGTTGGTGACAAATTCTATACTCAATCCTGTAGGAATTATTAATTAATATGCCTTGGAAGTGGAAGATTGTTTAATTGACGTGGAGATAGGGTGTAGCACAGTATAATGCTGGGTAAGAGTTTTCTCTTGGGAGCGAAAAACAACGGAGTAATTACATCCAATCAGTGTGTGTTTTCAGTGGACCTCACTGAATCTCATTAATTGGCGCCCAAAATGACATCTCAACGGTGACAGAATCTGGGTCTGGGGAAAGATGATCAAAGGGTCCAAAATATCGAGCAGCGCTGTCAAACTGTTGATCGCACGCAGAATCCCATAATTAAAACGAGACAAGAAATGCACGTCGTTAAACGCACGTTTCTTGGCCGCGGGAGATCATCAGTGACTTGGCGATGCTAGAACATTGGCATCGCTACACTGCCTTGGCTACATACTGTATCTGTGGAAAGGCATATTGGATGTAGACAACTGCATGACTGAAGTTGCTGACTTAATCCTTTACCCGACGTCGGCTTATCTCCTATCATAGGTACTGTGAGGATTGACTGATCAACATATATCCCACCCTACCACCTTACTCAAGGCCGTCGTATACGCCGATCTTTTGCGCAATTAAACTTTTTCGATTCCTCGGGTTCGGATTGCTTCTTTTGGTATTTCGTTCTGTCTTGGTCAGCTTTTAAGCCGCAACTAATCTCATCTTACACGCAACCAACAGGCATGGAACATCCTTTTCACTGCCTGGCCTAGGTACTAGGTGGTGCATTCTTACCAATGACTTGCAACGGATCCGTCGTCTTGGCGATCCTTCCGACGGAGAAAAAGAAAAGATGGATGCCTTGGCACAGCGGATAACGGCGCAAGAACGGGAGTTAGCCGAGCGTTTATGCGGCCATAAGGAGGGTTTACCAAGAAACATTACTGGCTGAAGATACTGTCAAGATGACGAGATATCCTTGTTTTGTTACATTGAGGCTCCGAGTTCAAGGAATTTGCGTCTCTTGGAAGAAAAGCGAATGTTTGGACAGACTCAGCTTTACGACAGTACTGTTAACGTATACGGTCATAAGGAATTGCAAGAATTACACTGATTGAGATCATCTCCTCTTACACCATCCACACTCCAGTATGCTGGTCTGTCGTTAATTCATCGTGAACCGAACATCAATTAATTGACTGACGTGCTAAACCTGTGACACCCGCTCCAGTATTAAAAGTGTCGCTTCAACTGGACCCTTTCTTTTTTCTCCATTCACCCACAATGGAGTACATTTTTCGCCGAGCTTTGCACCGAGAAGCAGGGACCTTCTCCAGCTCTTCTGGTCCAATCTTTTTCTTATCCAAGGTAAAGTTGGCGAGACGATGGGATGCGGAGGTTTGGGGTCTGGGGGAGGCGAGTGCACGTGTTGGGCGGGCGGATTGAAGATGGGGAAAATTGCCACTCACCGCGATCTGTGATGGCTTCAATGGGAGCGACGGCTGGTAATTGATGGTTGAGGATGTGAAAAGAACTTGGATTTATTTTTGAAGGTCTTTCTTATTTATTCGAATGCCGTTGTGGCAGTTGGGTTTGTTCTCATAGTGATGGTCACTGGTGAATGCGACCGTGATGCTTACTTACTACTGTCTTCCAGCAACGATACCATGCTCATCGCAGCAGCGCTCAAATGGATGCTCGACCTGATATCACTTAAGCCAAATACATTTTATCAAGCGTCTGCAATGATCTCGATGGTTGCGCCGCTGCAAAAACGCGTGCCTGCTGCGGGGAGCGATTCACGAGTGTGAAATGGTCGCGTCGCCTGCTCTGCCAGTGCAAGCAGCTGTCAACGGAGTCATTGAACAAGAACAATGATAACCAATCTATCTCGGCTCTCTTTTATTCTTCATTTACCCTCAGCTCACCTCATTTTCACGACGTGATAACTCATGGCATCTACGCAATAGCTCAACTTAGCAGCATCGAGCTCACGCACCAATATGGCAAGACATTACCATCATCACGAACATGACCACGATACTTCTTCTCCAGTCACACCGACAGCCCGAGGGAATCGAAGTCGCTCCGAAGATGAGGAGCCTGGGACAAACGACGAGCGACATGGTGAATGGGACACTAGCCATGAACAGAATACTGAAGCAGATCTGCCTGAAATCCCGAACCTACTAGACATGCCTCGAACCGGAATTGTCGTATTCAATAACTCATTCTCTCATCGAATTCTCATCTATCTCACCTGGAGCGCTGAGCCGCTGGCACGAGGAAGAGCATCAATACTACCAACGCCCTCCCAGAGAAGAATCTCAACCACAACCTCATCCTCAAACCCAAATCCCACGAGAGCTCTACGACGGCACAGGTCCAATTATCTACGGCTGGAGTTTACGGCGCGTTGAGAGAGCTTGCATTGTCAGCGCAGCGCGTGGGTTCTTCGTCGTCAACTGTGACCCGGGAGGTCCACAGATCAACGTCTGCTGGAGAGTTCCTGGTCCGCGAAACATATGGCTGGCGAGGCTTCCATTGTTTGGTGGGGAGTCTTTTGGTGAGCTGGGGGATCTACTTCGGCCTGAAGCCCCATCGGGCGATGCTCGCTGCAGCATTCTGGCTTCGCCGTCTTGTGAAATGATTGCATCGGGTGCATGGTCGATGATTGTTAGTGTTGCTCCCGACGAGGAGCTGCAAGCTATTGAGTCTGGAGAGGGGCGTTTTATCATTGGGAATCCGTTATCCTACGAGAGTTTGGCTTCGTTTGGCAGAGTCGTGGGATTTGAGGTAGTGCATGCTGGAGGTGCTTTGCTTTAGGCAATTGTGGCATGGCAAATGAGTGCAATGGCAGGACAGGACGGAGACGATGGACGAAGGGAGTTTTGAAGTATCGAATTTGTCACGACAGTATATGACCGAGTCTCTGTACTCACTGTTACTCATCTGTATCTCGGTAATCTGGGCGGTGATAGTTGGAACAATGTGTCAAGATATAGTTGCTACGAGGGACATCTCAGGGATCACGCAGGAAGCATAAGATAATGTATAATGGGAAATGAAGGACCCTTAATCGACATATGTCGAGTTGAATCATTCTTTCTCAGTGGTCTTATCGCCAAATGCGAGAGCGGCTCAGTGCTGTGCACAAGTACCCGTGACTCTTCGCCCTCCCACTGCCAAACAGCTGCCAATAACACCTCCGTGTCGCCTCAGGCTTCCTCCCCTCTTACTCCTCGCTCCTCCGTTTTTCTTCCTCAATCAGTCTCCCCCCATCACCGCCCCTGCGAGTATACACGTCCGAGTCTTCAGCGTCAACACCATTGGCCTCATCACCATGGATACCCGGCAAGACGATAGCTATCGCGTCAAGAAGAATCGGCGCCGCGGCAGAGGCGGAAAGAAGCGCGTTGAGGCTTCTGAACAGAACTATGGTGCACAGAAGGAGAATCGAGCTCCAACTGAATGTGACACTTCTGGAGATGAATCCTCCGAATCCTCGGAAAGGGATGTCTACCATAGCCCTGTACGCAGGAATGAAGCTCTTCAAGTTAACCCTACCGACTTCCACGACTGCCGTCCACTTGTGATGACATACAATCTGTTGCGCGTTCTCCCAACCGTCGAGATCCGAGGCGAACCTTCACTCTCAATCCGCAACCCCCGTGAAACTGGTCCTCAAACCGATATTTGCGCTCGAGTACCTGGATTCTTCAACCACTGGGCCTCAAGAGTGAGCTGCTACGACAGTGTGGACGATCTGTAGGACTTGATCGTCGCGAACTCTGGCGTCGCCACACCAGAGGTTCATTTATGTATTGAAAACTTCGGAGCGTCCTTCACCGACAATAGGTATACCTTCTCAGAGATCCTCAAGCATGAGCCTGTGAACGCCATCGCATGGACGAACAACGGGTCTTCAGACATCGATCGCTCTAGTGCTGTAAATGTCACAGTAACTCACACATCTACGACACCGTTTTTGCCTTATCTTCGCTTCATTTTGGGTGATAAAGGGAGGAAATGGCTGGTTGAGTGATCACCAAGAATCTCGCCATTTTGAGGAGGTTATGTTTGAGTTCAAATGAGCGCGTCAAGGATTTTGGAAGTCTGTTAGAGACGAGCAAGGCCTCCTCTCTGAAGAATGTAAGTACTTGAGCGTCCACGCATCGTACGATGCTGACCTTTTGCAGAGTGTTTGTTGATGCAACTCCGCCATCGTGGGCCTACGACAACCGGTAAATGACAAGGTTGACAGGCGATGAAACGAGATGCCCCTAAGGCATCATTAATATCCCGGTGCATCGAATTCGAACCGTTTGGAAGGCAACAAGACTTGCGAGAGCGTTCGACACGGATCTCTGCATTGCTCACGACAAAGCACTGGAGGTCCATCATCGCTTACTCGCCAGAGAAACAAAGTCCTACAGCGATTGGAGGCTTGTCCAGTCTCTTCTCAGTGCTCCTCCGCGGCTTTTTCTAGCAATCATTTGTGTATGCAGCACATGCCGGCTTTCGTTCACCGTCGTTCTGACCAAGGGGGTTTACTGCGGCAGGGCCATCTTTATCTCTCATCGGTCTTCATCCACGTTTTCTTGGACGCCTTTACTACGTGATGGCCAATAAAAATATGGGGGTGTTTAGGCAATCAAGACGAAAAGGTCAGTGTCGTACAGCAGAGCGCGATCCAAGTCTGGAGCTGTCATTGTGGATGGTAAGTCAGTGACCATCACGAATCATGTTTCAGGGACAAAGGGAAAAGATTTCTTGTTATTTATGTAATACATCAATTGATCTATCCCCAGATCTGTGACTCATTAGCCTCAATTGACCACACGATGAAAATACTCACGGCGGCCGAGACGGAGGCCCCTCCCGAGGACGGAAGCCACACCGAGGTCTGCGAACTTGATCCCGTGCTCGCATGACGTTCAACGTGTATTGTACGACCCGGGTAAACAAAATCTTGTAAAGCCCGAAATTCCGTAAGTGCCTCCCGTACATTCATCCGAAATATGAACTGTCTTCTCATTTCTTCCCTTGTGATCATATGCCGCCAGCCTGTCATTGGCTCATGGGCTGTTGAGTACGGCTTTATAGTTACCTGTTGCAAGTCAAGAATAAGGAATCAAGCTGGCCGAGTTGATCAATAAAACTGGATGTTACCTGAAAGAGGTCGAGGTAGTCGAGCTGACCGATGACGGTCCAGTATTGGGGTCCGAAGAGGGAAATTGACATGGTGGAAGTGTTTCAAAGTGATGAGTATCAGAGAAATTAGGGGTTTTTGTTCAAGTTAAAGGTAATCCCATCAAATAGTGTTCTAAATGTGCTTTAAATTATCACAAGTACTAATATCAGGGTCAAGGTCTCGGGTTTTCTGACATCCCCCAGATGGAAGTCATGGTGTTTTAGTATCAGCGAGATGATAAGGTTGGGAATAAGCTTAAAAGCTTATATCAAGCAAATGCGGAGGTGGTTGATGTTGCCTGGAGTGCGTTTCAAGATGTGTTGTTTAGAGTTGTTCCTGGCGCAGACCGCGCCCTTTACCTTGATGGTAGAAGAGGGTGAGGCTGAGAATGAAAAAGGAACTGAGTTTGACCTCAGTGGTTCTTCAGAATCTATAAATAGCTCCAAACCTGGCGTTATATTACGCTTCGCTCCATCAAATGGAATCATAATGGAACCATGATGGAAGGCAAGGGCCTTGGTGTTAAATGGACCAGCAGTTGCAGATAATCGGACATCATTCGGGATCACACAACCTTCGGACTCAATTTACACAAATACAACCTCTCTGGCTCGCTTTACCAATAAGTGTCATTGATGCGAGGCACAAACTTTGTTGCTCGTACGCAATATAATGTGCTGTTTACCTTTCTCTTGAGGCTTGAAGCTTCATCAACCCCTCAACCTTATACACTTATACCAGAGTCAGAGGGAGCAATGGTGACGAGAAGAGCATCGATATCGGATAACTATCCTCCTTATATTTAAATGACTTTCTCTCTTGTTCCCCGAGATCGCAACCGACAACTTTGTGCACGCTTCGCAACGAGGCCGGTGTCTATCGCTATGGCCATTACTGGCTCATTAACTTTCGCTTATATCGGAGGAGGAATTGGATATTTTTACGGTAGCTGTACCTTTTAGTCAACAGAACGCGGTACTCGATGTATAGATGTCTAGTAAACCTCACTACCATCATCAGATACTGCGATAATGCCAGGCTTGGGCACATTGCAACTTGAACAAAGTTCGTCCGCTATAACACCACAAATACCGACTGGCACTCTCAAGTCAAATCTCAACTCAATCTCAGAGTATGAAGCTTGTACACGCCCAAAGCGCAGGCCAAGTCCTTCCAAGGCCGAGTTGATGTCAGACAAAGGCTCAAGACATAGAATGAATGTTGAGATGGCGAACGGGATGAACTGCCATCCCTGGCAATCGAATGCGATTGGACCTCCATCTTCCATGCGAGATGAAATACCAGGCCATCTTGAAGGCCACTCCTATGACCCAGCTTTGTCTGGCATGCTTCATCACCCTCCATCACGTCGGGCGCTCATCTGGACAGTGAACTCACTCTGTTCGACTCATTTCTCCCGTCTTGTACCAGCTCTCTACTCTACAGAGCCTAGTTACCCCACGACGCTCGTCAATCTTTCATCCCTTGACCAGCATCTCGCTTCTTGATACCTCTCCCGTATACCTCCTTTCTCTGATCAGACACTCATGCGCACAGCACGTCCAGCAAATATGAGCGTCAATGTACCTTACATATGAGCTCAGTCTTTGTCCTCTTCCCTCTTGGCAGGCCTGCGAGGTCGTACACAGCAGGGCTATGAACCCAGATGAAAGGCCTTGCATTACTTATATTGCATTCGCAGCGACCGACATTTCCAGAATCTCTTTCACAGTTAGACCGGACCCCGAGCTATCTATTCAGAACTCGATGTCGTCACTACTGGACCGGAGTCAATTGTTATGGCACTCCTAGCTGTAGCGATGAAGTAGCCTCAATAGCGACACTCGATGAATCCTCCATAACTACTGCCAACCCAAGCCTACTGTTCTTTCACAGCTATTTCAGGACCTCTCCTCTCCCAAAATAGAACAAACAAAGCATCACCATTCCCATTCTTAGACCCCGAACCCAAGCTCTGCCTACCAAACAAAGAACATCCCGCAACCCTGCCCCCTCTCTCCTCGCATGTACCAACACATTACATCAAACTCAAAAACGCTTTTCTCTACGAGCGACATGATGTTTCGAGTATATGAACCTCATATCTCCCTCTATTCAGCCGGTATCGTCTTAAAAACATTACGCACCATGAAGCTCACGCTCGCAACACTCACGTTTCTCACTATCGCAGCTACTGCTCCTCCTCCGGAACCAGTTGTTCTTAAACCGCTTCCTGAGATAGCCAGTAGTGGATGTTATCACTAGTACGTTTCCCCCTTCCTCTCTTCTTTGCTCGTTAACCTTCATCTCCATCCCTTCGTCAGCCCAATCCCAGTCTCCATTCTTCACCTCAATTTCACCTCCTCGGCTTCTCAGTCAGTATCAACATGCTAACGAATCAGCACAATCGCCAAACCAAATAACTGCTGTCTTCCTCGTCTCTGCGCCTGCAAAGATGGTACGTCCCCTCTCCTCTCCCTTTCAACACCCTCATCTAACACTGGCATAGGCGCCTACTACATGTTCAACGAAGAAGCTTGGAAAACAACCATGGACGGCTGTAATCCACCCTGGGGCTATCTAGGAAAGAAAATGCACGACATGCCCGGCTTCTGCTGTAGAGGCTGGAAAGCTCCCAAGCCTGTATTTCCAGAGTAATCATTAGCTAGTCATATTCCCTTCTTCTTCCAAATACAATTACAAATCCTTCACCTCCTCTTCACCCTCACTTTCATCCCCTTTAACACTCCCCTCAGCCTTACACCCAACAATCCCCTCCGCCAAACCCGCCAACTCCTCCGAACTCCCAAACATAGGCCCAACGCTATGGTTCGTATCAACAGGCGCGTACACAAACCATCCACTGGCAGGCTGTGCCATGACTCCCCCCGGTGTGATCTTTTTCTCGACGCCTATGTTTCCTGCTAGGAGGTAGGCTTGGGTATCAACGCCCGGGGTGGGATAGTTCTTCATCGTGAGGGGCGCTTTGGCGTAGCCGATGCTGATGTCGGAAATGGTACAGGGGATGTAGGCTTGGCCATCGATTGTGACGGACCAGGCGTCAGGGAAGATTCCGATTTGAGCCTCCTCTTTGGCCTTGGTCTCTTCCTCTGCAGGCGTCACTTTCTCTCCATCTGCGTTCTCTCCTTCGTCATCGTCCTCATCATCAGACCAATCCTCATAAACACCTCTAACCTTGCCACTTCGATCCCAATGCATGAATCCCGTAATCCACCCGGAAACATCCCACTCACTCGGCCCCTCGCCACAAGACCACTTCTTCTTAGCCCTAACAATCTGCTCCCAAAACAATCTCGTCTCCCCCTCACCCTCCCCACCCTCAATCTCATCCCAAGAACTCACAAACCTCTTGAAAATCGGCCTCAACTTCTCTGCAAACCGTGAAGGCTCATCCCCAAACTCCTTCAACATCTCAACCTTTTCTCCCAACCTAACCCAATCCTCTCGTTCGCCAAGTAATGTAACACTGGGTATTCCACAGACCAACATCCCTTCAAACTCAAAGAAATGCTGCATTAGTCCCATCATCAACACCGTAGCCGTGACTTTATCCTGCGGTGTAGAAGTGCTGAATCCCGGTGTTATCCAATCTAACAACCACCCCGTCTTGGCCCTCTTCTGAATCTCACCCCCAAATGCAGAAATCATAGCATCCCATGAAGAACCCTCCACTACAATCTTCTCCCGCCCCTTATGCTCCACAAACAAATCGCGAATGTGTTCAGAGTGTGTACTCATGTAAATGTTCATCTGGGCAAGAATTTCAAACCAAATCTCATCAGGCCGCAGAATAAGATGCTCATGCTTAGCCCACGCCTCAATAGCACCCCTTACAAACCCATCCGACGACGGGAATACATTCCTCCCTTCAAACTCGCTATCAAAAGACGATGCGAGAATCGACGCCGTATACGGTGTATCCTGTACTTCCTCCGGACAACTCCTCCGAAGCAGATCCTCCGTCGAAGTAGCGATACCCGCGTTGTCAAAAGGGAGTGGTCCCACGGACGACACTTGGATGGTTATTGAGGCGGTGGCCAGGCCAGCGCTGAGCCACAATGCTTTGAGCATATTATTTTTTTTTTTTTTTTTCGGAGGATTATTCGGCGTGGTATGGACGAATCGGTTTACTTCATCTCGTATAATTGGGCGGTAGCTGTGTGTATGGGTACGGGTTTAGGGAGGAGATGCAAATCGTGGTCTGATGCAAGATTACGGGCCTCCCGATCGGACGGTTAAAAAAGGGGGCGAGCTGAGTGTGAGATGCGCTAGCGGCTCTTAGTGGAGTTGCCCAGTGAACTGGGCCGAATTCCATCTCATGATATCTACGTATGTCTCAGTCTATTCTTCTCATGATGTTGAGTCTATTTGTGAGAGATGTCATGATTTATTCAGCCTCATTTATTCGGGCTACCTTTTGGCGACGGGATCGGATCTCCGTTTGCGACATATCGAGATATCATCCTGGCTACGCAGGGGTGCAATGTGTACCCTGGTAGACGTTAGTTTTGGTGCAGGGTAACATGCCGTGATTTGAAGCATTCCTCACAGACACAACAAATAACCATAGTCAGTTGGGCCGTAATTAATGCCATGAGGCCCGATAACGAAATGCTTCACTCGCCTCCGTTGGGATCCTCACTGCTCAGATACTCAGCACCCAGACATTCACAGCAAACCATAAGTCAATCACAATCATGCATTGTTCAAAATGACAGTTGAGCAACCGATGTATTCAGTGCTATCAATCTATAATCGTAACCCAGGCTCAATTGAATGCCATCCCGATCCTTCCTGCGCCATGCTTCCAGTAAAGAGCAAATTGTATGTCATATCTCATAAACGCCATGCCACTTGGTATCTGTTCGTGGCTCCGTTTCTTCTAATAACCTGACTGAAATGCTTAATCCTCAGCGCTATCGGCCTGGACACGCTGGACAACATTGACCAATTGAGGGAAGATCTTCTCATTGTCCTGAATGCCGCAGACCTGCTTGACAACATCTTCAGGACTGTTCTCGGACATGATCTCGGCGAGCTGCTTGGACTCCTCATCATCGGGGACGTTCTGGAAACGGAAAGCCATCTCGATAGCGTCGAGGAGGTACTTGATAGGCTGGTCGTTCTCAGCAAGCTCGGCAGCAGGACCGATGAATCGCTCCTTGCGGGAAAGCTTTCGGAGAGGAGCACGACCAACACGCTCGACAGCATCCTCAAGATGAGGGTTGCCAATTCGCTTAATGATCTTGTCGACGTAGGCAGCCTGAGCCTCCTCGTCAATCTTGTGCTTGGAGACGATCAGGTTCTTGGTCTCCATAAGTGCACCGCGAACCTCGGCCATGATGTCCTTATCCTGGAGAGCATCGTAAACAGTGCGCTTTCTTCGGTTGTAACCGTGGTAAGCAGCGGTGGCGTGGCCAGTGTTGACAGTGAAGAGCTTGCGCTCAATGAAGGGCTCGAGGTTGTCAACCCAGTTGATACCCTTGATGTCGGGAATACCAACGTCCTCAAAGGGAGTGCGGTCAACGACCCACTCAAAGAACTTCTCGAGTGTCACGTCAAGACCAGCGTCAGAATCCTGAGCAGGAACGATTCTGTCAATAGCAGAGTTGGCATATCGGGCTCGGAGGTGGTGATCCTCAAGGCGAGAGGGATCAGTGTTGTTCTTAATGTGCTCAGCAAGGGTATCAGTGGCACCGATGGCGTTCTCGCAAGCAATGACATGCAGGGGAGATTCTTCTGTTGATCGGCGGTCGATACCCTTGGCGATGACTGGAGCGATGAACTTGAGGATATTGGGACCGACTGAGCATGTGACAATCTCAGCAGTTCGGATAGTCTCAATCAAGTCCTCTTCGTGTGTTTTCGAGTTGATGGCCTTGTAATTTGTGATGGTGTTCTCGACGGTTTGCTCAGAGCCGACTTCGATGACTCGGTATGAGGGGGTTGAGTTGAGTTGGTTGACGATTGAGTCGTTGACATCAGCGAAGACGACATCGTAGCCAGAGTTGTGAAGGAAGCAGGCAACAAAGCCACGGCCTAGGAAGGTAGTTAGCACAAGAGGTTAGAGCGTTTAGGTGAGAGACAAAACATACCGATGTTGCCAGCGCCAAAGTGAACAGCAGTCTTGCCCATGATTGCGGTTGGTGGATGTGTGTGTATGTGTAAGTGGTTGGTATGTAAGTGGCTTTAAAGCAAGGACAAGAAGAGTGTCTAGGGAAAGGAAAGTTGTAATGGATTGAATGGAATGGAATGGATGGATGAAAACGGTGACCGTATCGAGGGGGGAGAGACGAGTTTATATGTCGAGACAAAAGCCCCCCTCCAAGTCGTTCTTGGTGGGTGAGGCAGAGGGTGAGTGACGATGACGGACGGGAAGAGGAGGGATCCATTGATGCCATCATGGTACGTACTGGGTGTATCGTCCCTGCCCTGGTCTGGCTTGGGTTGGTCTGGGTCTGTCAGGTCCCACCGAGTCAAGTTTGACTTCAACTCGGGCAAGTGGAGACCATGCCAAGTACAGCCTTTACTGTATGATACGGTTGTATCAGTACCTGTACCATGCCATCATCGCTACAGTGGGCGGACGGTGGACACTAGACAGTCTGTTTTAGTGACCTCAGCACTCTGACTCCTCGGCTTGGCGCCGTCTGTTTGTCAAACAACCATCCGACACTCTAGCCCGTGCCTATCCTAGCGATGATCCATTGGATACGGTATATTCCTCTCTCTTTCGATTTTGTTATCATTCACCGTAGTCTCGCCGTAAATGACCGTATCTGAGCCTCACGTACAGTCCATAACCTTCTTCAGATACTTGAGGCGCACAGTCATTGATGACAACTGTACAATAGGCCTCCAATAAGCTGACAAACAATTCAAGCACCTCGCTCAACTCACCATGTGGATCACCCCTCTACCGTTTCGCACACCGTAACTGGTGAGAGCACAGCCCGTGCCATGCCATGTGTGCCTTAACGGAGGTTATCCGGCCTCTACAGGGTGTTCGCACAGGGGGGCATGCATGCCCCACCCGCCCTGTAACCTCACCTCACCTCTCCCGAAAGTACCAGTAAAAGCCTCTGCAAGGCAAAAAAAAAAAAGACCCTGTATCTCGCCACATTTCAGGGTATTCTCGTTCTTCAGATTTACGAGAGATTTCGATGGGTATTCATCCACAGTTCTTTATCCACGATTGTTATCTTGGGATTTCTTCACGAGATATATACAGCATCACGCCCGTAGAATCAATTACTAACTCAGAATCATCTAGATACTGCTCGATCCGTTAAAAAGTGGATAGGATCAATATATCAAGTAACCGTTTTCGTGTCAATCCCACCTCTGACGTCGACTGCATCGTGGGTCTGACTGAAGGACTCTAGAGGGAGTTTTGGTTTCTAACGCAGTGCAACAACACTAGCAATGTACCTCCAGAGTTTAACCCCCAGGTTTTCCACATTTTTTCCCCTTTCTCTGGGGCATTCTGACAGTTGACATCAATCACTTTGTTCAATATCACGATGACTCTCGATCTGTGGTTCCATTTAATTAATCCCCCCCTTTTTTAATTCCATTTTTTTATTACTTGATCATCACCATCATATGTTTTCAAATGACTATCGTGATGAACGCGTCGTCGGTATTTCGGCCATTATCCTCCGTCTGAGCAAGGGTTCTTTGTTTTCTTGCTCACGATGCAGACAGGGCAGGGGTGTGGAGATGAGAATTAGACGGCGCTCACGGCGGCTTTGTTTGAGGCTAGACGAGAAAAATAATAAATGACTGACGATAGTTGAAACGGGCGTCATGCATGTGAAGACTTTCGGCAATGCTTGGGGTATCACGTACAAATGTTCCGCTGCATCATATGCAGGCTGTATGACAACCCAACGTATAAGCACCAATCTGGTATATTCGAGGCTGTATATGTCGCATGCAGCACGTGTAATTATGATAGGACTCGCTGTAGTAGAGCATAATCGTCTCGTGCTCGGCCATGTCTCACTGTATCTATCTCGTGCTCAGTATCACAAGTAAAAAAAAATATCGTTATCATCCGTGTAACTCGATTCTCTCAGATACGGGCGTTATTGTCTTACTCGCCCGATGAAGCACAAACTGCGTACTAATACGTCATATCTAACCTCCAGGGTTGTCGTCCCCCTAACCCCTCCCTTCAGCCTCTGTCTGGTTCCTGTTTTTCCAGGGGTGGGTGAAAACGGGATCATTTCTGCCACCGTATTCTCAACTGTCCATGTCCTTACCTTACTGTACCGTACCATGCCACTCACCATTCGAGCATAATTCCCTCAACATCAGACTCAAGACTGAGGGCATGTAAGGACTGTCATTTGAATGAGGCATTTCGGAACAATCACAATCCATTTCCGTTCCTCGGCCCTCAACCCCGACAAACCCGCTTCTGTCCGTTCTAGCATAGCCTCCCTCCGTAGATAACGCTACCAGCGAATCAACCGTCAGTGGAGTGTCCTCAGCCAAGACCGTTCAATCTTTCTCTCTTTAGCGCCGTGCTCTGATTGGCGATACCTTCATTGTGTATCTTGTCGGGTACCGCGGGCCCTGTTGATCTGGGAAAGGGAACTGTACTGTATCTTCAGGCTGAATCTTATACGACTCAACAAATTTCGGAAACAAACTCAATCCTCAGTTACTTTGGCAACAGTGATAGAGGTGCTGTTGAACCGTTTGTTACTGTATCTTGTCTCAATCTTGCGTGTCTTGCACATACAGTAAGGGTCTAAGGGTCCAAGCCAACAGCCCACACCGATGTAGCATAGCATATCCTCAATCAAGAAACAATGCATTCAATGAACCAATCTTGAACCTCGTCATCGACGCGACGAGAACATCGTGAAAAGCCTCATTTTGGTCGACGTCAGAGCCCACTCACACCAAGCAATCGCCTGCAAAAAATTCTTCCGTGTCTTGTCGTATTGCATTTGAGGTTAGTGTGAGTGGAGTTGTTCTGACGAAACCATAACGGGCTGCACTGAACGCTGGGTTGGATTGGATTGGCTTGGGTTGGTTGTGTCTGGTAGGTTTGGCTGGTGGCTTTGACTGCGGCTTATTCAGATGCATTCAACTGCATGCAAACCTCGCTTCGGGTGCCGTGACTATGAAGGACGATCTCTTGGCCTCTCGAAAAGAAAAAGGAGATCGTCGTTTTGTAAACCAGACTTGTAAAGTAAACATGTTGTTTTCCGACATGAGCCGAATTAACTCCCGTTGAAGACAAATGTCGTGATAACATCAACCTCATCATCAACCATGAATGCTTGGAATGTCTTCTACTCTCAAGTATCTCTACAGGCTCCCTCTCTTACCTGCAGGCATCAACCAACACATGCAAACTCTCGATAGTGTACCGTAATCTCCATTTCCCCGCCCCCGTATCTCCAGCTCGCTCGCTCGCTCCCTCCCTCCATCTCACTCCCTCTGCAAGTCTGGGGCTTCCCCCGCGAAATCACCCTTATAACCCCGATGTGATAAAGTCTGCGTGCGTGATATATCTCATAAACATACCACTCCTACAAGCCTTGCTACACCCTCAGACTCAATGCTTCCCCTCTTCCCCATATTCCCCCGCAAACTCCACATGTGAACCTCACCTGCTCGTCTCACCACCACTCAATAGCCAATACTGATACACAAACACTCTCAAACGCACCAACTGTCTCAAAACGTGCCAACACTACCTATTGTGGCAAGGAAAGTTTGTTTCGGAGACATGGAAACGAGGCAAAACATATGTAAATGGCCATAAAATGGCCGAGGCTGCTTGTTCCACGTGCCATAGTGTGTAGATAAGTGATAAGGTGTTGCGATTTGGAGATGTTGCTGTAAGAAATCGCGCATGCATATCCTCTTGTGCCGTCTTGTTGTGCCGTGTTTGATGTTGTAATGAAGTCGGCATCTTGGAATAGCAAGGTAATCTGAAAAGTTACATGGATAATCATGATACACGTTCGATCAATACTACTCTTGAAGCTGTGCCAGTACTCCATCGTATCCTTGTACAGAGACATCACCATGCACGGAACTTATATCCTCCAAAGACAAGGTCCAGAGCATAATCTCCATTCAACAAAGGATAGGCGTCAAACTTATTCATGTATAATCATTATCAACATCGTTCCACTCGCTCATTATAACTCATTCATCCTCCTTTTAGTTACCATACTTCTTGAATGCTCCAATCAGTCCACCAGTAGAAGCATCGTGTCCCTCCCCATTACCCGCCTCATCAAGCTCCTTGAGAATCTTCTTGGCCAAAACCTTACCCAGCTCAACACCCCACTGGTCAAAGCTGTTGATGTCCCAGATAGCACCCTCAGTAAAAGTAAGGTGCTCGTAGTAGACAATCAGAGCGCCGAGCTCGGCAGGACCAATGGCACCACCGACAAGGATCGAGGTCGTAGGTCGGTTGCCCAGGAAGCGCTTGTGAGGAACAAGCTCTTCGGGGGTTCCCTCGGCTCGGACCTGCTCATCAGTCTTGCCGACCATGAGAGCCTCAGCTTGGGCAAAGTAGTTGGAGGCAAGCATCTTTTGGTGCAGGTTGTCGCTGACAGGGTTGTGAGACTTGGCGGCGAGGATGAAATCGGTAGGGATCAGCTTGGTGCCCTGGTGGACGAGCTGGAAGAAGGAGTGCTGAGCGTTGGTGCAAGGCTCGCCGAAGAGAATGGGACCTGACAGGTTAGTTGGGTCGGTTTATGCAGATACGATCCACTTACCAGTGGTGTACTTGGCAGAAGATCCATCAGAGGTAATGCTCTTTCCGTTGGACTCCATAGAAAGCTGCTGGAGGTAGGCAGGGAATCGGTGGAGGTATTGATCGAAGCTAACTTGTTAGTCTGCATTTCCATATAAAGGCATCTTCACTTACGGAGCAACAAGGTGAGTCTGAGCCTGGAAAAAGTCAGAGTACCAGACACTCAAAAGACCACCGAGAACAGGAATGTTGTCCTTGAGAGGAGTCTCGCGGAAGTGCTTATCCATGGCATGAGCACCGCTAAGGAACTTGTGGAAGTTGTCAAAGCCAACATAGAGAGCAATGCTCAGACCAATGGCACTCCAGACAGAGTATCGACCACCAACCCAGCTCTCAAAGCCAAACATGTTCTTGCTGTCAATGCCAAACTTGGTGACCTCCTCCTCGTTGGTGGAGAGAGCAACAAAGTGCTTGGCAATGTCGCCCTTGTTGTCGGTCTTTTCGAGGAACCACTTCTTGGCTGTGTTGGCGTTGGTGGTGGTCTCTGCGGTGGTGAAGGTCTTGGAGGCGATGAGGAAGAGAGTGGTCTCGGGGTCAGAGTTCTTGAGGGCCTCGGCGATGTGGGTTCCGTCAATGTTGGAGACGAAGTGAAGGGTCATGTCTTCAGCGCCGTAGTACTTGAGAGCCTCGGTGACCATGACGGGGCCGCTACAAGGTGTCAGTCAAATCCAAGCATTTGAGACGTGCATCGGGTGCTTACAGATCGGAGCCACCAATACCAATGTTGATAATGGTTGTAAGCTTCTTGCCAGTATATCCCTTCCACTCTCCACTTCGAACCTGCTCAGAAAACTCCTTCATGTGCTGAAGAACCTCATTGACACCACCCTTTGTGTTCATGACATCAACACCATCAACCTTCATATCCCAACCGCTAACATTTCGCAGAGCAGTGTGGTATACAGCGCGACCCTCAGTGAAGTTGATCTTTTCACCAGCAAACATGGCATCGCGCTTCTTCTCAACGCCAGCCTGCTCAGCAAGCTTGACGAGAAGATCGAGGGTCTCATCTGTGAGGAAGTTCTTGGAAAAGTCGAAGAGGATCTCGGAGCTGACGCCGTTGGAGTTAAAGATTCGGTTGAATCGGTCGAATCGTTTGGGGTCGGAAGCGAATGCCTCCTTGAGGACGAAGGACTTGCCTACGGTGTCGCGATGGGCTTGGAGGTCAGACCAGGCGGGGAGAGTGTTTGCGGGTGCCATTTTGTATGTTGGATAAATGTTAGGAGAGCGGAAGAGATGGAGGTGATGGAAGAAGAAGAGAAGAAATATCAGATCAGAAAAGAGTGGGAGGGGAAATGAGGTTATGTTTGAATGTCTGTCTCATGGTAGAGCTCCAATGGATCCAATGGAGGGGGAGGGGGAAGAGCATAGCGAACGAGCGGCATGGGCGGAGTGGGGGCATTCATCATCCCACTTCCATCAAGATATCAACTAGGTATTCTCTCTTGTTCTACAGATCAATTACTATCGATCATGATACCACAGACTATTACTTGCAATGTATCACTCCATGACATGATATATTTACCACTCATTTCTGTCAATTCCTCTCAATTCTTAGCTCTACCAGTCAACCTCAGTCACTTAACCCCTCCAATGACAGCATGACGCTACACCATGCTCTCCAAGCTAAAAGAGCAGAGCTCTTCCAGCTTACTTCTTATGCTCTAATGCCCCGCTCCTAACACCTAAAATTATTACCATAACTTGACTGTAACTGACTGCAAATTTACAAATCATCAAGGTGGCTGACTGAACTTTTCCAAATCTTTTCGTCATGTCTCCATAATCATATTAGCCTTTTCTACCTGCGTCATAAGGTCCATCCTTGTCCAAGTTCCGGTTATGCCGGGCACTCGCCGTAATTGTCCCGCATCACCTCCGTGTGAACCACCGACGTCCATCGTGAAGTTGCATGCTTTTATGAGCTGTTTACTACAAGAGTTTAGCTCAGTCATTCCTCGGAATATCCAGAGCCTTGATGATGTCTCGAGAAATAACGGATTGAGTTTATTCGGTAGATACTTTAACGGTTATCACTATCAAGCAATGAACATCCAATATCCTCTTCAATTGTCTGACACGCCAAGGTGTACTCTCACCTCCCCCAATATCCCCATCGGCAATCTCTCCGATTAAACCTCAAACTTTTATTCAGCCTATGTTCTAGACCCAGAACAAGCCCGCTGTCATGATATCCCTCATCCATCATAACCCCCAACGCTTTACGAAAAAGCCGCATTTCATTCAGCCTCAAAAAACTCGCCTTTGAAACAATTGAGACAATATCCTTCAGGCACATTACGGGCCGAGAATGCACGTCTTTCTCAAAGCTCACTTGGCCGAGTGGTTAAGGCGGCAGACTTAAGCTCAACTGCTAAGGATTCTGCTACATTTAATGTGCGCAGGTTCGAACCCTGCAGTGAGCATTACTTTTCTTTTTTTTTTTTCTTTTTTTTTGTCGTTTTGACTACATGTTTGGTGTTTCGTTTGTTTTACTCGCGATGTGGTGTCTAGTTGGTGTTGTGGCGAATTTGGTAAAGTTTATTGGACTCATACTGCTCCATAGCGTTGCGCGGCCCCAAAAGGCTCCAAGCTATGGTCGCGGTTTATTCACAAAGCGACTTGAAGCCCTGATACAGGTAGTGCTAATGAATGATCAGATGAGTCTTGAAGTGAGTCTGTATTGGCAAGACAGTTAGACAGTTCAATTTGACCACCGAGGCATGAGACCTCATTGTTTGCCAGTCTCAGAACAATGGCTCAAACAATGAGCATTGTCATGAAAGAAAGATAAACAAACACACATTCAAGGTCACGGCACGAAAACATTCTAACATCACATTGAATGACATATCCACATAACTAACGAGTGTATCAAACTCCAACACGCCAAAGCAAGTCAAGGCTTCTTATCTACATTTATCCTCTCTCTAGGTTCTCTTCTCCTAGGTTGCGCTGATCATGGCTTACACGTGTTTCCCTCCCTTGGCTCATTGACAAGACTGATACCATGTCCGAGTCAGCCAGTCCAGACTCGAGCCTGCTCGCTGTCTATCTTTCTTGGTCAAGCGATTTATCGGTTATCCGTCAAACTACCGACAAATGATGGATCCTTGACACTGCCGCCTGCATCGCCCAGTCCAGCGATCGGACGGTTGTAGCTGAATCCTTGGAATTGGTTCTGCATGGTTTGAGAGAGCATGGGTCCTTCGACGTAAGAATCTTGAGGGGCTTCGGATGTGAATTCGGGATCAAAGTTGGCAGTGTCCAGAGCGTCGGCCTAATCATGTTAGCTAGGTTCAATTTCGTTTGGGGGAGTACATACCACACTGGGCTTGAATGTCGGCTCGTACTTGCGCTGTAGAAGCTTCCTCCAGTCAATAGCGTGGAAGAAAGGATGCGCCTTGATCTCGGCTGAACCATTAGCACCAAGTCGCTCCTCGGGGTTACGGTTCAAAAGCTTAGTGAGGAGATCCTTGGCAGCTGGAGGAACCACATCAGAGAAGTGAAGAGGCTCTGATAGAATCTTGCGATACATCTCGTTGGTGTTCTCGTCGTAGAAAGGAGGCAGACCTGTCAACATCTCATACAGCAAAACACCAAGAGTCCACCAGTCGACTGTCTTGTTGTAACCCTGTCCCATCAACAATTCGGGAGCAAGATACTCGGGTGTACCACAGAAGGTGTTGGTTCGGTCCTCATCCTTCATATCAAGCTTGCAGAGACCAAAGTCGCACAGAGCAATGTGACCTTGGTAATCCAGAAGAATGTTCTCGGGCTTAAGATCTCTGTAAATGACGCTAAAACCATGCAGACATTCCAAAGCGCAAAGAAGTTCGGCAGTGTAGAAACGCGATCGGTTGACGTCGAATCGATGCTCCTTCTGCAAATGGTGGAACAACTCTCCTCCGTTGACAAAAGCAAGGACAAAGTAGAGCTTCTCCGGTGACTGGAAACTAAACTTGAGAGGTACAATGAAAGGATTGTTGATCTGTGCCAGCACAGATCGCTCAGCGAGTGTATGGGCGACTTCAGATCGTGAAATGATGTGCGCCTTTCGAATTGTCTTGAGGGCGTAGATTCGGTTTGTGTCCTTCTTGCGTACCTGCATGACCTTGCCGAAACTGCCCTTACCGACGACCTTGAGTAGTTCAAAGTCTTCAATCTTGAGCTTACCTGCTCGGGTCTCAACATACTCGACACCGACCTTGATTTTACCAGTACCATATTGCACGTCAACCCACTCAGTACCTTGGTGACCATGGCGCGCTGCGTGCTCAGCAGCAGCCTTCTCGCGGTCCTTCTTGCTGGCCTTGGGGTCCTCCACGAATTCCTGTCTCTCTTCGAACCGAGGGTTGATGCGGACGACACCAAGGAAAATATCCTGACTTCGCCCAGATCCAGGTGGTGCATTCGGGTTGCGCATGTACAGGTGAATAACGAGCTCGGTCACTCTTGACACATCAAACTTGTACTGAGTGTTTCCACCGGCCCACAGAGGGTTCTCAGGGTTTCCATCGACCGAGTTGACAAAGACCTGAACCTTGTCGAAATCGAGGAGGGCATATGGCATATACTTTCCGGAAATTCGGCCGTGGTTGGTAGGAATACCGCTGAAGCCGCCAGCGGACGAGTGTGGTCGGTTACTGCCGTTAACAAATGATCCGGCGACACGTTGTGAAGATCCTGGTCGAACAGAGCCAGACATGTTGAGAGCATTGGAAGAAGACATCGATCCTTGGTGTGATGAGGCAAATGCACTTCGGTGCTGCTCAGGAAGAGAAAATCCTTGACCTTCATGAAGGGTAACAACGAGAATACCGGGTTTGGGGGGCTTGACAACAGGAGCCTGTGTCATGGCCTCTGAGGCAGCTATTCGAGTCAGATACTGACTGTATTCCAGTCCAATTTGCTCACCTATGGCACTTTCTGTTGTAGGCGTAACAGCGCCGCTAGCCTGTCCATCCTTTTCCTTGTCGGTGATGGTTGAAGTGGAGGGGGATCGAGAGAAGGGGCTCAAGGATTGACCCAGATGGGTTTCCTTTAACTCTGATAGACGTTAGTTGATGCGACAGATTTCGGGCATAAACATACTCTTGGTAAGCTTCCAAGACATTGTTGCGGTGGTGAGGTGTTTACGGGTCAAGATATGCTAGATCAACAGCTGGCGAAAGTTGCACAATCGAGCCAAGCAACGAGTGTTCACTACGCTGACAAACTCCTGATCAAGCAGGAGGCTGATGGCGTGGCAGAAATAGTATTCAACAAATGGATGATTTGTAACCCCGCATGCGTGGGAAGCGTAAACCGGCCGCTGTTTGTATCGAAGGATCGCAAGTCGACGTGAGGGAAGCAAAGTGTGCGCCGACTGGTGGAAAGGGAAAACAGAGTCAAATTGAACAAAGATGAAAGAGGTTGAATATGAGGAGGAGGCGAAGCACAAGAGCCCGAGACAAGACCAGCCGAGATATGAATGGATACGGGGGATGGAAGAAGGGGATTACTATGACATCCAAGGCCCATTGGGCAACAGTGGAAAGAGTGGATCTTCCCGTTGCCAGCCCGCACTGTGACCTGGGTGTTGGTAGCGCTGTTTTGGGTGCTGGAAACACAGTGTCTCAGTCTGCGACACAGGAGCTCAGACTGTGGAGATGGCCTGGAGTAATCCCGTAAGGTCGATTTTAAGCCACAGCCACGGGCTCTAGCTTTGTTGATCAGTTAGAGAATGAGCCTAGAGCGAGATCCAGCCAAATAATCCATAACATAAGGGGTAAATGAGAAGGAGAAGCGAGACTAGTTCAGTGGCATTAATGTTTGCCCAAATAATGCCCAAGCAATCAATTGGTTGCTGGCATACAGTATCAACAATTTGATGTGAAGCAACCAACTTGTTGTACAGCCACAACAATACATCATGTACGAAGATGACGCGTGTCGAGTAATATCTTGGCTGTGTTAATGTGGGAATTCTATAAACAGAACAAGAATATATTTGTGAGTGCATAGGGGGTTCAACATAATTGAGAAGTGGTGATCAACAAGTGTTTACCATGGGTGTCTTGATCACAAGCTTCAGAATGATACAGACAGATATCACAACATACCAGTGGTAGATGAGCTTGAACATGTCGGCTATGAATATAGATATGAAGACAACCCATAGTATGAAGACACAAGCCATTTTAGTTGTACGATAATGCTCAATTCTTTAAATCATGATGTCTCATTCAGTTCTTGAGGGTTTGGATTACCCTATAACCCCCCTTTTCTGGACCCTGTCTGGAGTATCCCTGATAAGAAGGGATAAGGAGGCGGAGCCTGACACTTCAGGCCAAAACTACACCCATGGCCAGCCTGGCAAGAGCCGCAGGACACATTTTGGAGAGCTCCAAATTATATACGCAGCTTAAGCTTTGTCAATTCAAACATCACGATTGATGACAGCGGGTGACACTCTATTTCTTTGCTACCAAGTTCCATTCTTTGTGCACTTGCGACCACTGTCGTCCCGCATGGTAGCCTCCTTCAGGGATTCTTAACGTCGACCCCACTACCTCGATATCACCGCCCTTGCTGGACAGCTTGCAACTTCAACTCTGCGCAACGCGACAGCGACGACACTCGACAAGATGAAGTTAGACGTCAAGGTCAGTTTTGGCCCAACTCCAGTGCGCCCGGTTATTAGCATCGTGCTATTAAAGTAGCGAGCGCACTTGATTTCTGCGGCAGCTTGACTTCTCGATCTGAGCTGACACGTTTCACAATACAGCGCCAGCTCTACGCTCGTAGTGAGCGAGTCAAGGGCATTGACTTTCATCCTCACGAGCCATGGATTCTCACAACCCTCTATAGCGGTATGTGAATCTCGCTGCTCGAAATACTCAAGCTGACATGACAGTATAGGCCACGTCTACATCTGGTCCCACGAAACCCAACAGATCGTCAAGACGTTCGAGCTTACCGATGTCCCTGTTCGCGCCGGTCGATTCATTGCTAGGAAAAACTGGATTGTCTGCGGTTCCGATGATTTCCAACTACGAGTCTACAATTACAACACCTCGGAGAAGATCACCTCGTTCGAGGCGCACCCCGATTACATTCGAGCCATTGCCGTTCACCCCACACAGCCATTCGTCTTGACTGCCTCCGATGACATGACCATCAAGCTTTGGGATTGGGAGAAGGGTTGGAAGTGCGTACAGGTCTTTGAGGGCCATGGCCACTATGTCATGGGTTTGGCCATTAACCCCAAGGACACAAACACCTTTGCTTCGGCTTGTCTCGATCGAACTGTCAAGATCTGGAGTCTTGGATCTTCTACTCCCAACTTCACCCTCGAGGCCCACGAGACCAAGGGTGTTAACCACGTCGATTACTACCCTCACTCCGACAAGCCCTACCTTCTCACCACCTCCGACGACCGAACCGTCAAGATTTGGGATTACACCACAAAGTCCCTGATCGCCACTCTCGAAGGCCACACTAACAATGTTTCGTTTGCCTGCTATCACCCCGAATTGCCCGTCATCATTTCTGGTTCCGAGGACGGTACGATAAGAATATGGCACGCCAACACCTACCGGTTCGAGCAATCCCTCAACTATAGTCTAGAGCGAGCTTGGTGTGTCTCGTATCAGAAGGGCAAACAGGGTGTCGCCGTTGGTTTCGATGATGGTGCTGTTGTTGTCAAGCTTGGTCGTGAGGAGCCTGCTGTTTCCATGGATGCGTCAGGCAAGCTCATTTGGGCCCGACACAACGAGGTTGTCTCTTCAATCATTAAGGGAGGAGGTATGTACACCTGTCCCGGTACTGAATAACGCTAACAAGACAGACGCCTCTATCAAGGACAACGAACCCATCTCCCTCCCCACTAAGGATCTCGGCACCTGCGAAGTCTACCCCCAAACGCTTATCCACTCCCCCAACGGTCGCTTCGTCGCTGTCTGCGGTGATGGCGAATACATCATCTACACTGCTCTTGCCTGGCGAAACAAGGCTTTCGGTTCAGCACTTGACTTTGCTTGGGCTTCCAAGGAGAACAGCAATGACTTTGCTATCCGAGAGTCAGCCATGAGCGTCAAGATCTTCAAGAACTTTGTTGAGAAGAGCGGCGGGCTTGATGTTGGCTTCCAGGCTGAGAGACTCCACGGTGGTGTTCTTCTCGGTGTTACAGGCCAAGGTGGCGTCTCTTTCTTTGACTGGAATACTGGTGGTCTTGTTCGAAGAATCGAGGTTGAGCCTAAGCAGGTCTACTGGTCTGATAGCGGAGAGCTGGTGACAATTGCTTGTGAAGATACCTTTTACGTTCTCCGATTCTCTCGTGAGAACTATATTGAGGCTGTTCAGTCTGGACAAGTCGAAGAGGATGGTGTCGAGGCTGCCTTTGAGGTCATCACCGACATTAGCGAGTCGTATGTTCCCAGTTCCCCTTTAATTTGCCCTGCTAACCAGATAGTGTCCGAACTGGCGAATGGATCGGCGATTGCTTCATCTACACCAACAGCACCAACCGACTCAACTACCTTGTCGGCGACCAGACCTACACCGTCTCCCACTTCGACAAGCCCCAGTACATCCTGGGCTACATTCAGCGCGATTCTCGAATCTACCTTGCCGACAAGGATGTCAACGTTACTTCGTTCGGCCTGTCTCTTCCCGTTCTTGAGTACCAGACTCTTGTCCTTCGAGAGGATATGGAGACAGCTGCTGAGCTGCTACCAACAATTCCCCACGACCAACTCAACAAGATTGCGCGATTCTTGGAAGGCCAAGGCCACAAGGAGCTTGCGTTGGAGGTTGCGACAGATCCTGAGCACAAGTTTGAGCTTGCTTTGGCGTTGAATGAGCTTGCCATTGCTTTGGACCTTGCTCGTCAGGCTGATGCCGATCACAAGTGGAAGACTGTCGGTGACGCCGCTCTAGCAGCCTGGGATGTTGCCCTTGCCGCTGAGTGCTTCACCCACGCCAAGGATCTTGGATCTCTGCTTCTTCTGCACTCATCAACAGGCGACCGCGATGGTCTCGCTGCTCTCGCCGCTCAAGCACAAGAAGCCGGCTCTCACAACGTCGCCTTCTCATGCCAATGGCTTCTCGGCAACATCGAAGCCTGCACAAAGATCCTCACCGAAACAGGCCGTCTCGCCGAAGCAGTCCTCTTTTCTCAAACCTACCAGCCCAGCCTGACCGTACCGGTAGTAAAGGAGTGGAAGGAGAACTTGGAGAAGAACAAGAAGGGCAGGGTAGCCAAGCTGATCGGTGTACCTGGCGAGGACGATGACCTCTTCCCTGAGTGGGATGAGTGGCTTAAGCTGGAGAACGAGGGCGGCGCTGTGGCTGAGCCTGTTAATGGACATAAGGCTGAGTCGGAACCTGAAGCTGAGGATGAGAGTGAGGAGGATGAGGAGTAGAGATGTGTTAAGTGATGTTTTATGCTTAGATGGCTGGTGTAGAAAAGGATTGGTCATTTCGTCAGGGTTGCTATGGCATCAATGAGTATAATGAAAAGAAACATGGCAGTTTAAGTGTCTGAGGGAGTTATTCGCCTGTGAGGTCTTGTGACACTATTGACAGACGGTAGTTTGATGCTCAGAAGAGTGTGTCCGCTGTGGCCTTGATCTCACTCGCTTGTGAGGCTAAATAGCTGGCCGCTAGGTTCTATCTATGCTTGGGTCTGTTGGTTGAAGCTGTAATGGTGGAGATGAGGCTGAATGGTGGTCATGTTACTGTGCCGTAGACTTGCAGCTTCATCACTTGGTGTAAGTCAACTGCCGTACAATTCCAAAGAAGAAACAACCAGCGATCCTGTTTCGATACCCCTTACCAAAGTCCCATCCCGCAACATTAACAAGCTATTGCGTCCTCCCATCCTTAAGGCACCTCCTGATACCCCGTAGGACACCCAGGCGTACCATAAACACCACCCAGAGTCCAAAGTATAACATCAATAAAAGCCCAGATTCCCAATCCCCCAAAAGTCCAGCACTTGAACACAGCTAACATCCAATGACGAGCGCAGAACTGATCAATGCCGAGATATCCTCTGAAGAAGGAGAGAAGTATCGCGGTGCGTTCTTGGCGGTAGCATTTTCCTGTGAGCGGCCGTTTGGAGAAACTGCCCCGGCTGCGGGTGTGCAGGTCAGAGAGTTGTTGTTCTGAGGGTGTTAGTGTCGTGCGTCCATAGTTCAAGCTGCCAAGGAGTTCAGATTGACAAGATGGAGAGACAAGACTCTTGGAGTCTGACGAGACAAGCAGCTGGCAGCTGACATTTGAGCCGTCCGCGAGCTAGGTAGCTTTACGTGACATGTCTTCATGTTTCTTACTATTCCCCATCACTGGCCGTTTGGCGGATATGAAAGAGTGTTGTGGCGATGAGGGGATTCACAGAGGTTAGACGAGGTAAAAAATTGCCTGTGAGCTGTCGGACTCCATGATTGCTTTTAAACGTATATTTGATGCACGGCGAGTCGTGTTTGATTCACAAACATCAAACCAAGAATGGGAATTTAGGAATAAGCTTGAATTGTATGAAGTCTTCACTACTGTATGTGGCGCTATCCTCAAATGGTCGGTAATCAGACTACGTTAGACGAACCCCCAAGACTACTTTTAGACTATCTTCATTACCAGGTTTATGTGATGCTACACCAGGTTTAGAACATGGTTGCGAAAGAGATGTATCTTGTATTAAAAGCGATAGATTTAAATCTCATATCCAACAGACAAACTCTCCTCATCACAAAACTCTTACAGAGCAGCAACGACAACACCGGCAACAGCAGCAGCAGCATAGATAAGACCGCCCTCACGAGCAGCACCGTTGGTGGTAACAGCAGTACCAGAAGAAGTAGGAGTAGCAGCCTCAGAAGCAGAAGTCTTGTCCCCAGCAGCGGTGGTCTTCTCAGGCTTCCCAGCAGTAGTGCTAGCCTCCGCACCGCCAATAGCAGCGGTAGCGCAGACAGGAACAGCGGTGGCATACTGGCTCAGCGCAGGGCACTCGGACAGCGCAGACTTGATCTCACCCTCGTTCTTGCTGTACCAGGACACAACCTGGGAGCTGTAGGACGCGTATTCCTTGGAGAGAGAAGCAGGCGTGCTGAAGGAGCAGGGGTCGGTTTGAGGGTGCTCGGTCAGGTCGGAGACGATGGCGGGGGGAGGTGTAGGGAGCGTCTTGTAGACGGAGAGAATGGCGGTTTGGCATTCTTCTGTGATGTCGCCGACGGCCGGGGCGGTTGCGCGGGGAGCGAGGAGGTCGCGCTTCATGAGGGGATGGGCCATGAAGTTGGCGCTGACGGCGGTGGCCAGGAGGGAGGTGAGGATGATGGACTGCATGTTGAAGGATAGTGATCTGATAGACTGTAGATTATAGAGAGAGTGTAGACGATTGAAAAAGGGAGAAACACAGCAAAACAGGAGGACCAATCCCTCTTTAATAGTTTGTATTCGTATCACTAGCTAGTCTCATTTCATTTCCACTCACCAGCCTAAGGATTCACCGTCGTTGTTAGGGAATGCAATGTGCTGTGCTCTCCAGTCACGTCTCATGAGTCAGCCCTACAGGTTCTCA
This sequence comes from Fusarium beomiforme, assembly GCA_002980475.2. Lineage (NCBI taxonomy): Eukaryota > Fungi > Ascomycota > Sordariomycetes > Hypocreales > Nectriaceae > Fusarium > Fusarium beomiforme. The sequence goes on from PVQB02000246.1 coordinate 95,333, forward strand.
GGGGTAAAATGGATCCAATGTTTGGTGTTCAGTCAAAGCCTTAGCTGAATGATCGCGTAGAAACCAACCAATTACATTCGTTTACGCTTGTACTAGTTTGGTGATGGTGTAGGCTGATCCTGGGGCTGAAGACTTGGCGTGTCGGTGCCTGTGGAGAGCTGTGTCTGAGAGCAGTGAATCGCTGATTGCGGTGGAATGTAGTAGTATTCGTATTGAAGGGGTTTGACTCCGTGAAAATACGGAAATGAAAGTTGTTGGTAGGAGGGATTGGAGGGTAAAGTGCCTTGTCAATATAAACAAGCTTCCGCTAGCAAGCATCACATTTGTGGCTTGCTCCTGAAATGAAATTAGCAGCGCAAAAATTAATCACAGCTTTTGACCTCAGCTAGCTCAACAGCTCAGCTAAGAATCGGCATAATTGCTTCCGAAGGATTCACTTGCCACTGGAACTGATGTCAGTCATGTCAATCGATCGATAGAGGGATCGGGGGTTACTCGGGAATAGCATTCCATCCTCCACTATGACTTCAATTAGATACAGTTCCGTATCTACAAACCCGCGACATCCAATGAAGTACATGTCCAAAAACCATGTGCTGCCCTTCATCAATTGCACGTCCCAAAATCGCCCTGACATCCCGTCCCACAATGATCAGTCGTATTCCCACACCATCCCACCCTCGAACAACACGGCCATCCACTCTCCGTACATCTCGCCCCTCCATACGCAGTTCCACATCTTCCCGACGGCGCAGGCTCAGGTACATCGCTACAAGTCCCAAAAACAGGCTGACAGCCTCTCCCGCAGTGATCGCTTGTTGCGCCGCACCAGCCGTTCTGTGAACAGCATGTTTCGCCGTCGGGAAGCCCGCGACATGTTGCCCCGCCGTGTCCTGAGCCGCAGCGCCCGTTGGTGCTTACGGGGAACGTGGGCGATGATGAGATTGTCGATGTTAGAGATGGAGAAGAAGACACGGTGCGGTACCAGTTGCTGCGAGGGTCTTGGAGACATTCGCCTACTGTTACCGCGGTATAGTTGTTGCGGCGCATTGAGAGGAGGATGTATTCTGTGAGGTTGTACACGGTTTGGTACACAGGATCGTGCTCGATTTGAAGCCACTTGTTGGTACTCGGACTTGTACCCTCGACCGTGTTATCCCAGATCTGCTTGGATGTGCTGATGGTATCCGGACTATTGTGCAGATAGCCTTCAGTATCCAAATTAAAGTACGTGATGTGATACCCCAAATCATTCAACCAGCCATCGGTTGTAGAATTGCTGGCGGAGTAGGGAGGACGCATGTAAGTGGGAAAGTAACCGAGGATATCAGCGAATGCAATTTCGTTGTAAATCATCTGGTTCAAGAACTTGGAGCGACTCAAGGTTGTGAGACGTTGATGGGACCATGTGTGACTGGCGATTTGATGGCCGTCTAGCACCATGCGCCGAATGAGACCTGGCCATGGTGTATCTGGGTCGTTGATGGCGCCTTTGCCAAGGTTGCGACCGGTGATGAAGAATGTTGCTTTGGCATTGTAGCGCTGCAAGTGTCAGTGTATAGAAGAACTGATATTAAGTAATTGAGTGATGACTTACCTGAAGGAGATTGAGAAGGTCTTCGGTGTAAGTGTACGGTCCATCATCAAACGTCAAAGCAATGACTCCATTGCGATTACACCGATAAATAGCCTGACCATACGGAATATCCCCAACTTTTGGTCGAGCAACATTCGTCGTATCAGGGCCACTCGGACGAACATTGGCATCGCACCCAGGACCATAATCGATCTGACACGCCGGAGCTGAGCAATAAAGATACCCAGTACCGCACCATCTTCAAACATCAGTACAGCACCGATACACAAAGGGGTTGATGGCTTACCCAGCGCTGGAACAACACTCATTTGCTCCACAGACTGTTCCAAAGCCCGTTCCACATCGTCCAGCCTGCCGTGTCTCAAGGGTCCGACTAACCTGTGCGGTCCTTGGAGAAGCCACGACGAAACTTGCCAGAAAGGCGATGAGAAGAGTGAAAGAGCTATTCATAATGAGTGTATAAACGAATGACTGTAACGAACGGATGCCTTTCTGGCCGCTTGATGATTCTTCAATTTCAATGTCAGAGTCATCTTTTATATACCCTCTTTGGTAGATTCCGATGACCAAGAGTGCTCAGCTTGGACATGTCTGAGCGGTACGCCATGTTAGCTTTGGGGTAATACAACATGAAATGCCAACACGGCCAAGACTAAGATAGGCTGACCAAGACCAATATATTTACGGTTATTTTTAAGGCCCTTCAATATCGTAAGCCACAAAGCAAGGATGATCCTTGTGTCGGCTTTTAACTAACCAGGAATTGGGTGGGAATCTCGTAATCTTAGATGAGAACCTTATCAACACGTGTCACACAGCATGCAGTGTGACAAACGGTATCGTCATTGTTTTTTTTTTTTTACACGCAGAGAATACGAGGGGGCCGTTTCAGCGACCGTTGATGGAGGGAGTGGATTGGTTGGAGGGGAAGGGTTTGACGTATCTTGATGACATGTTGACGATAATAATGCGATAAAGATAAACTGGGGAGAGATTAGACTGGAACAAAGGCCGGCCCCCAATGTTGTGAGCAGAAATTGACGGAATTAGAGATTGGGTTCAGTGTTGCGTCGGACAAAGGATAAGCTTGTACCTTGCAGTGTGATGCGAGGTGTCCTGCACCGGGACGACATTCTCAGGCTGGATGATTGGGGATTTGGGCGGGCAATGCAGGTACGTATTGATATCTCAATAATTGATCGATTCTTGGCCTTTTTCAGCTGAGAACATTTGTCAGGCATAGTTGCAGGTCTGTGAAAGGATCAGGGATTGAGGGAGGGGATCATTGGAGGCGGTTGATAGGATAGCAGGTTGTTTTTGGGGCATTAGATGCAGCATCGGCCGCTTTGCTCAAAAGAAGAGACGGACCTGGACGATGGACTGCTGATGGTCTCTGCGCTTCGTGCATGAGGGACCTTGGGTATAGCATTACCTTGCTGCACAGAGAGCAGCTGTACGCAACCATTCCTAGAATGAACTCCATGTACTGAATTTGTTAAGATACACGAGACAAGAGCATCAAATATACTTCATCTGCTTGATCAAATCACATCGAACAGCATATTCACAGCAAGCTCAGACAGATTTAGACAATGTAGCCCCAGGCCAGATCAATTACCATATTACATCATTACATACACCTTTTAGATACTTTTCCTTTTCCATTCCCTTTCTAAGCAGACGCAGAAGTGCGCTCAGTAGCCTCACCAGGCTTCTCATCCTCAACCAAGTTCTGCTTATCAGTGAGCTTGGGGTTACGCAAGCACAAAGCGAAAGCGATAAGAGGGATACACAGGCAGATACCAGTGATGGTAAGCAGACACTGGACATGCTTGTACGCATCAATCATGGCGTTGCGCTCGTCAGAACCAACAGGGAAGTCGAGGATCGCAGAGAGAGGCTGAGCATAAGCGTACGTTGCAAGGGTCTCGTTGTTGAAGCTGGAGAAGCTCTGGGCAAGTCGCTGGGGGAGAACCTGGGTCCAGATGGCTCCGGAGACGGCGTTTCCAAAAGCAGAGCCGACTTGGTACAGCGCGAGGTACAGACCAGTCATGACGGCGAGTCGCTCGTGGGTAACGTAGGCTTGCAGCGAGGCTTGTGCAGGGTACGGGAACATACCACCAGCGATACCGAGGAGAATCTGTGCACCAATGACACCAGATTTGTTGTCCGAGCTGGGATCGCCGCGGTATCGGATAAGAAGACCGAATGCGACGAGGAACAACACTGTGCCTGATACGATGAAGACCTTGAAGCGGCGCACCTTGTACACGATAAGACCGAGAATTGTGCCGGTGATGACACTCGCGAAGGAGTAGAGCGACTGCACTCGTGTAGCGGCCTTGATGCTGAAGTTGAAGGACACTTGGAGGACGGTGTAGAGATAATCACCCTGCATGTACCAGGCAAAGTTAAGAATACATGCGATACCCAGGGGCGCCCACACGGAGCGGTCCTTCATGTAGCGGAAAGGAACAAGGGGGTGGGGAGCGCGGAGTTCCCAGACGACAAAGACGGGAATGCAGACGAAGCCGATGACAAGAGGTGCGACGACTTGAGGATCTGACCATTTGCTCTCAAAGCCTCCTGCGATGGTAAGAGGGACGAGAAGAAGAGCAAAGACGGCGATAAGGAGGATCACGCCGATAACGTCGAGAAGCCAGAAAAGTTCAATGGTGAAGCTCTTGAGGCCGAGTTGCTGGAACGAAGAGCGGTAGCCGACGAGGTGGCCTTGCTTCTTGGCGCGGTGGCCGACGACGAGAAGACTGATGATGAGAGGGAGGGAGCAGACGGGGTAGATGATGCACCACATGCCGATTCCCCAGCGCCAGGTTGTGACTTTCAGCACAGCTTCGGTGATATCGCCACTGACCCAAGTGTTGATGATGAAGGGCAGAGCAGGGATGTAGCTAAAGAACAAACGCGATCGCACAGAAGTAATATCACCAATGATGACTTCAACCAGCAGAAGAATCATGGTATATCCAATCTGGTAAATGACAGCACCAGCAGAATACGTATCCAGATTCTGAGACGCGGCCTCAATGACCGTGCCAATAGTATAGAAAAATACAGAAACACAGATGAGTTCCACACGGCCAAAAACATCTGCAATCTTTCCAGCAGTAGGCTGGGCAGCAGCAGCGATGACCGCGCGGAGGGTGTTGACCGACGACTGAAGCGAGTGCTCCTCGAAGCTATTGAGCGCAGAGGGTTGGTATGCGTAGCGCACAGTGCCATCGAGACCGTAGGCATACGCGATGAGGAAGACGCCGAAGAAGATGAAGATGCGGTCGGTCAGGGTGATCACTTCGGACATGGCTTTGATGCGCTGCACGCCGGGGGATGTGATGTCCCGGACGGCGTCGGCGGCCGAGGGGGGGAGCTCGGTGCCGTGGTCATTTTCGGGAGCTTTCTCTGGGGAGGACATGATGCCTGTGTTCTCTTACAGAGAGGTACGGAGGAGGAATGCATGTGGGATGCTGGGGGATGGGAGGGTTTATAGAACGAGGGAAGATCCACTCAGATTGATTAGATAACTTTAACACACCTCGAGTCCCGTTTTTACCGAGTGAAGACTTTTCGAAGGATCTGATAGGGAGGGGCCTCATGCGAGTTTGTGCCAGTGATGCGCTATATTAGCGCCTAGGCACTCTCTTACTTAGCTCTAGTTACCTAGTGTGCACACAGGGACGGAGATTTTGCTGATGATGAAGGTGGCGGCAGATCATGTCTACTGACAATTGTGCGTCTTCGCTTACTGTTATCACTGTATTCGAGAGTGTGTGAAGTATAAACCGTGTAAACTCAATCCCCTTCCGAAAATCATGATAAACTCTCTGCTCCCTCGCCAAACGCTCAAATTGATTAGCGACTCTTCCTGACTTGGCGTTGGTCAACCATTCACAAAGTCAGCCGAGCTTCAAAAAGTCCACTGATCCACAAACATATTTCCCTCTCCGTCAAGCATCCACCGAGTGACCGAGCTATCGACAACAGGGGCCGTTAAACAGCTGCCTGCGGTTTCACCGATGCATCTCCCCAAAAGGTAGGGATCTTCAATCCTCGGCGCTGTCCGCTGATCTCAAATGCAACGTCGCTCTGCTCCACTCGAAGGGAAGAGCAGAATCCGATAGTGAACTCGGATGACACGGATACGAGCCGCAATAGGTCAAGGGATTGATTGATAACATGCCACTTCACTTGGCTGCTCCAATCATCAGAGGCTGTGCGTATGGGGGGCTTCTTGGTTAACGGATGAGTTCCTCTTTGGGGTATCATTCCACATCGTCGGGTCCCGAAAGCCTTGGCGGATATAAAATTTTCTGAACGGAATATCCACTGCACAGGTCTAGAAGTGATCTAGGCGATGGGGCCATCGGATATTAGGAGGTTTTAGACCCTGCGAGACACGCGACTTTTATGTCAATGGGAATAATTGCCCAGGGTAACAAAAACCCGCGGGTGAGGGATATTGCCGGCCGTGGATGGGTTCGGAAGAGGATGTGGGATGGAGGCACATAATGTGTCAGACTTATGGGCGAACAACGTGGGATCGATCTGATAAGGTCATCGATTACTATGAGCATCAGATGTACATCAACCCACTTGGTCGTCGATCTCAGCTGCATATCATTCCATTAAAGCAACTTCTCATCCACTACAACTTGATCCTTCAGAGCCTTCGATATTGTTTGCGATATCGGATGATATCGGTTCCTCGGTAAAGCTAGTCTTGGGCATTGAGTACAAGGGTCTTGGCATAAAGCATTGGGTTTTTCCTCAAGCCATTAGACATCGTCTCAGGTAAACATTCCAATCTGAACTTTTTTTTTTTTTAGCGTCGGTTCATTTGTCTAATCTTATCTGATCCATCAACCATGTTCGCCGATCGGTATTGAGTTTATGCGAAGTGTCTTGGCCAAAGAACTATTTGCTGTAGTTCTACTAGTAGCCGGAAAATTCTGCCTGGGTTGCCACAAGATGCTTGGCTGAATAAAGGGTTGTCTTTGCTAAGAATGAGGGTCTTTGTGATTTTGCCAAACGTGGGGCTTGCTTGCCTAGGTATAGGGCGTCTGAAAACTTGAGACGTCAAGCTTAAATGACAAAAATGCTTAGGTAAAGCTTTGGGTAGTTTGGGTTGCCTTTTGACTAACTTATTATGGCTTCCTTATTTGAGGCCTGAAGTCTTCTGACCCCCCGAGGCTTGCGTAAAGCTGTACGGCTACAATAACCGGCCGCGATTTAATAGCAACATGTAGTGTTTGGCACCGGCGTTTTCCATCTGTGATCCGCCAAACATACACCATTAAAACAATTTGCATTCATTCTGACACAAAAGACAATCTGTATGTGTCGAGCTAAATGTAAATAACAAGAACCACCATATCAAACTTGAAAACAGCCATGCTTCTGCCTAGACTGAAATCGGGTTTGTGTCGTTGGCAAACTCGATTTTGCATCTGTCAAAAGACTATCTGGCAAACTTGGAATAAATACAACAAAGTGTTTGAGACATACAGAACAACAAGTAATATTCATTCCAGTCACTGGCATCTACATCGTGGTCCTTGAACGTTGCTGTTTTCCGGCTACTTTGTGATAAAATCTTCAGACAGTCAAATTGCCGAATGGCGAATGCTTTCACAATGTTTCACTGCTTATACCATACTTTGAAGCTATGTGTTTTGATCTCGTGCTCTTGCGCATGTAACCCTTTTGTCAAGAAGAAAACAATATAACAAGTTGCAGCCTTATGTGTAACCGATTTCAACTATATAAAGCCATACATGATCTCTCGTAAGGCAGATTCGTTCACCTCAACTCAGCCTCAGAAACTGCTATTCAACTTGATCAGTTGTTGGTCAGCCTTACATGAAATGTGTGGAAAGGTATGATTGGTCCGCTTAGTCACCTCTCCCTTTCATAGAAATCAAGGCTCTTTTAACGCTCTCTTTGATGCCCCTCTGCTGTACGTGCCACAAAATGGCGTCTTTAAACGAGCAACTAGGACCCTCTTCGCCTCTCTATCAGCCTCTCAACAAAAATGAACGGGAGATTCGCCTACTTGAGATACTTCCCAACACCCCAGACGGCAAAGTCAACTGCAAACTACACACCGTCCTCCTGACTCCTGACCTCTACTATGCTTGTCTATCCTATGTCTGGGGGGACCCCACTGTCACAGAACAGATCATCGTTGATGGTATCCCTCGGCAAGTCACTATCAACCTTGCTACTGCCCTACGACACATCAAGAAACATTGGCTTAAGATCGAACGGGAAACGGAACCCGAGCTTGATGCGTCCAAGTTCCTCTTGTGGGCTGATGCTCTTTGTATCAACCAATATGACCTCGCTGAGAGAACGCATCAAGTCAGTCTGATGGCAGACATCTACTCTTCGGCAGACATGGCTTTGGCCTGGCTGTCTTCAAACGACCAAGATGTGGCTGAAGCATTTGATATTTTCGAGTCTGGATTCAACAAGAGCTGATACTTGCCAAGAGGTTGTACTACGTATCTCCCTCACATCGTCTATCCAAATCTTCATGCTTCGTAGGATTTACCGGACTTAACACCTACTTCAGACATATGATAGAGGAGAGCGACGACCGTTTAGAACGTGAAGCATTCAATGTTATGCTGGATTGTCACGCTGCACCATTCGAACACTTCACCACGCGTTTCTGGGACCCCTTGAAAGAGTATTGTCCTCTAGATTGGCAGTTAAAGCGCCTATTCCTATACTTTAGTCCGAATCTGCGGGCTACGAACAAGCTAGACTATGTGTATGGTCTCCTAGCCGTGTCCGCGTCGCCAATCATACCAGATTACACGAAGCCTATTCGTGACGTATATCTGGAGTTTATGAAATAGGTTGTGGCTTTCTGGAAAGTGATTAACGAAGATATAGATGGCGCGGAATCTATATTTACTATTAAAGACCGGTGGTACTATCGATTCTTTAATACCCATGCTGTTGGGGTTAGGCGTCTACACGGATTGCCAAGCTGGGCCCCTCTGTTTTCACCCTCCGAAATGCGACAACCTCTCGATAGGGTCGGTGTAGATCGGTGTGTATTCGAAACTATACCCGAGCTCAAAGATCGCATGCCTATCACTATTTCACATGATAGTTGATGGATCGAAGCTATCAGGGTTCAGGTGGTGGAGACTATCTACCATGAGACTATTTCTTCTGAACTTCTAGAGTGCCGCCTAAAAGAATGTATTTCGAATCTCACAGAATCGCAGCCAGGGATATACCCTGACGGCAAAAGTTTATTAGAGGCAATATGTTGCACTTTGCTTCAGAGAGAAACATGTGAAGACTACGCTTTCAGACTCGACTATTTCCTACATTGTTCGGGACAAAAGGATGACATTACAAACGACGAATGGAGAGATCAGTCACTCGATAGTGGCTCAGTAGTGAATGAGTGGAAGATTGCAACGGAGAACTTCTCAGGGCAGAGGTTGTTCCACTACTGAAGACGGTTACATCAGCAAGACATCAGATGAGGTGCTTCCCGGCGACGAGGTATTTGTCCTCGGAGGTAGCCAGCATATTGTAATCCTACGCCCCGAAGATGATCACTACCTTTTTGTTGGATGTTGCTTTGTGGTAGGTTTGATGGATGGCGAGGTCTCGGATTTCCTTTCGTCTAGGAAAGCAAGGCTTGAGACCATTGAAATTCGATAAGTCTGAGGCACTCCTGAGAGCCGCTGACCCCAAAGGAATGGGACAGTTGGGTAGCCGGCAAGGAATAATCCCTTTCTCGTATTGGATGCCCAGCGGACTGTCGGATTGAAGCGGAATAAGAGATTTTGGAACTGAGAAAACCTGTAAGGTGGAGCGGCTGGGGTTATGAAACCAAAGATTTACGATAAGATGTGTTTCTTGATCGCCGTTAGAGCTATTTACGGTTTTTAGAGCAGTTTAGACAGACTGAACAACAAGCCCATTCTTTCAGAGGTTATTGATTTGTGAAAGACGGATTTCAGGTTATATACAATGAAAATATTTACAGAAGACAAAATGATTAGCCAGCTAATCTGCACTGCAGGCAGTTTAGTTGACAGAGAGGCTGTAGGCAGAGGTAGAGAAGACACAGTTGGAACCTAAATAGTTAGCAAAATATCAGAAAACCTACGAGACTCAACTTACCAACGAAAGGCTCGGTACCAGCCTGGAAGCTGGTAGCAACATAGCTGCTAGGAACACCCTGACTCTTGGTAAGGTACGTAAGGAAAGGAAGAAGATCGCCCTGGAAGTTGCCAATGTTCTTGGTCGCAACGAAAGAGTAAACAGTAGTATCGCCGTTAGGTCCACGGAAGAGCTTCCACTGAGAGCCGTTGATGGTGAGCGTCGCAAGGGGAGTAGAACCAGAGTCGGAAATAGGTCCAGCACCGCCATAGCTTCCAACCCAGATCATGATCTCGTACTTGTTGTTAGCACCAACGGAGGGAGCAAGCCACAGATCGTAGGCTACATCGGCAACCATGTTGGTGCCAGTATAGCGCCATGTCCACTTTGTAGGAATGGACTTGATGGCTGAGACTTTCTTGTTGATGTTCTCGAGCGCAACGTTGGAGTAGCTCTTAACGTGGATGTTTCCACCGGCCCAGCTCCATTTCGTCGACCACGAGAATGAGCCGCTGTTGTAAGAGTTGAAGGTGGTGCATTGAGAGCCAGATGTAGCTTCACCACGGCCCCAGTTGTTGTGGTAAACGGTGTAGCCGGCAGTTTGGAGAGACCCGAAAGCATCACACCAGGTGGTAGCTCGTTTGTCAAGGGTCTTTGAAGGTGTAGCAGGCGTAGCGGAAGCCACAGCCAAAAAGGCAGAAAAAACAGAAAAGAACTTCATGGTGGATGAATATGAAACGATAGGGCTGAATGAGTGAACTACAGTACAAACGACAGAAGAGAAGCAAAGCCTTGGCAGCTTCTTTATAATGTTTCTCTCGAAATATCCGTGCCCCGGAGATTGGCTGGTAGTTTAACCTGAAACTGGCATTCGGACGATATGATCGCTTCTGGTAAGATCTCGCCCCATATAGTGCCGACTACCGAATGACCCTGCTAAAAAGTCCACCAATAGTACCGAAGAAACTGATTTCCCCAGCAATAGAAGCAAAGCCGCGTATTCTAGAATGACCATCTCGTATACAAGGATAAGAACGATTGGACCATGTTCGTGCTGGATTGAGTAACTTTCGGAGGTTCGGAGCATACAAACAGGCGAGATTGTCCTTTGTTGGCTGGAAAGGGAAGGGAGATGTGTTTTTAGACTTTGACGGATGTTTCGAACTGTCAGATTTATATAGTTGTGAAAAGTATGATTAACTGTTGATTTCATTGTAATGCATCAGCATGTTCTTCCAACCGCAGTAAACGTGGTGTTTTTCAGACTACTTTTTGCTTTTCCAAATTCGAGAACATCCCCAATCTCAGTATCTAAATTCTTCAGCATCCGCTCCTTATCCCACTCAGGTTTCCAACCAAGACTCTGTGGTCGTATCGCTGTGAAATGTCCACTACTGCGTGTCAGACCTTGTTGAAATATTCAACGTGAGAACTTACCCCATCTGGTACAGAACATTCAGAAATTCACCTGGCACCTCAACAGCTTCTGCGGCAAACTCATTAACAGGGTACACATCCGGCTTGTCATTAGGCACGAGTCCTCGAGCCTCCATGGCTGCGGCGAAATGATCTTGGAATTCCCACATATCCACGTCGTGAGCAACTGCAAAGTAATATCCCTCTTTTCCGCTTAGAATATCTTCGTTGTTGAGAGCAGCACGTACGATTGGGGAGTACAGGGCGGTCAGATCGCTAATGTGCACAGTTTGAATAGACTATATATCGTTAGTATCTGCACCTTTGACTATAAGTGGGAGAGCTACAGTGTTCTCTTCAAACTTGTAGACTTTTTTATGTTTGAACCTGGCGTGCACAAAGTCTGGTGTGTGAACAGAAAGCTGGTTCCAAGGACCAGTTCCTCTACCATCTTCTTCAGTCGTTAACGGGGACAAATTCAATAGTTGGTCTTACTCACAGACAACAGGAGGTACAACGACAACGACAAATGTCGTGACACCAACAGCTTCGGCATGCTCGTTGATTGTTACATCAGCATTGACTACGTAAGCTTTGATATATCGTTTTGTGCAAGTGGCTTACCTTTCGAACTGGAAAATAATCCACAAGCTGCTTTTCTGTCTCGAAAATTGCGTCGGTATCCTTGTTGACTGTGCTCGGCCAGCCTGACATTTCATAGAATGCAGTAATTCCAGAGGTCTACTTCTGATCAAAATTCATCCTCTTTGATATAATCAAGTAGAGAAATTACATGCATGCAGTGAGTTAGCTTTTCAACTGTCTCTTTTGCTTTGCCAGGGCATTTATCAATGGAAAAGCCAAGCCTGGACTGATGCTGTTTGCCGTGTGCACAATGACACTAACTAGAAATTATCAACTCCTGTGGCATCTTTCGACAAAAGTGATGTACTTTAATGAGAAGATAGCTCCTTGGCTACGGACTCTTCATCTGATAAATCAAACTTCAAGACCCTGACGCCTAGGGTTGAAACTGCTTTAGCCTGTTCGTCTGACCTGACAGTCGTGAATATCTGGTCTTTGTTGATCTCGGTAGAGTGCTTGGATAAGACATCGACAAGTATAGAGCCTCCTATGGGGGATTTGTCAGTCGACTACAGTGGAAGATTGAGAGACGTACGTGTATCCTGCTGCAGGTGATGAGGATGTTCTGAGACATTATGGAACATAGAGAAGTTGAATTGTATGTGGAAGAACACAATATTTTCTTGTCTTGAAGATCTCGTATCTTGTGGATGATTTTACTGATTCTCTGTAGTAAAGGACCTGAAGACGACAACTTATATTTCTGATCAGGAGGAAGCAGAGCCCTTATATGGTATTTGTATAATGTTGACTATGCTTCCCATCCTATGCCGAACTTCCGCGCCCTTGTCCATTACAGGAACGCACTATAATTAGACAACACAGTAACAAAAATATGCCGAATATCCTATCTCAAAGTGTAGCTTCAAGTCTTTAGTCTAGTTGATACCCATTGACTTATCACCGCTGTGTTTTACTCACTCTAAATAGTTATTTTCGTATAGTTCAAGCCACACAGCCCGCACAGCCAATGAGCATAAGCACCCCTCACCTTTTGATCGCTCTAAGATGCCGCTTACTAGTTAGAAGTAGAAGCTTGATAGCTGAATTGCCAGTTTAGTCGATTATATTAATGACTGGACCCGAATATCCGGATGCTGCACTAGACTAGTTTGTCCGTCCATAGGGCAGATACCTCAACACCAAAATTATGATGGTCCGAGATCACGGTGGGCCTTAAGCGCCAGCCCTCCGGGTCTATCGTTAACAGGCTGTGATTAAAATTGTCACACCGAATCCGCAAGGATTGAGGCCCGCAGTCCACCTATCACGACTGCAGAATAGGAAATGGCTGGCGGCTATTAATAGCCTATCTGTCATCACCGGAAGAAATGTCGCGCTTTTGCTTATCGATAATGCTGTGGACCATGCAAAGTTGCAATTGAGGGCTGAAGAATATTGGGGGCTATTTGCAGGATGGGATCAAGCATAAATCGCGGGGTTCCTAGCTTCAGCTGCATCTAAACCCTCAACTTGGACAAGTCATATTCACTCTTTGCTCAACATGGGCTGTAGCTCGGCGACACCCGGGAGTTTGAGCTTAATCCTCCTTATTGCGGTTATCCTCTGCTTTTGCACCCAGCCTACAACAGCCCTCGAACGCTCTCACAGGCAATTCCAAGAATTCTTCCCTGCATGGGACGCCCTTCTGAAAGAACAACTAAGGAATGACTGCTCCGATGAGATGAAAGCATACCTCAATGTGTCCGACCCTGTCGGTCGACCAGGCTACCGCGTTATCGACTGTATTCTGAACACCATGCCTGAGTTCCGTAAAGCTGAAGTGGCCTCTGCAGCTGTCGTTCTCGGTCTTGCGCCCTCAGTGCTTCAACTCCTGAGTGCGTCATATTTGGATACTGCGATTCTGGCATATCGCCGACCGGTTCTTGCGTTGTTGCTTTCCATGTGTAGTTCGGGAGTACGGCCACTTACGGCGACGGATTACGATGACTTTATCACAAAAATGCGCACCGATTCCTCTAATTACTTTCGTCAACCAAAATTCTCCGGGGCTTCTGCTTTCGTGTCATTCTGGGAATACTTCATCGCCGCTGCATCCGTCGCAAACAATGCGTACCTTACATACCAGCTCTGCATACAAGCAGTCTGTACGTTCGCCCCAGCAGATGACTTCCTCCCTGCTATTTGGACAGCCGCAGCCCTGGCGATACATCTTGTCGGATACGCTGCAGCAAGGCTCCGAATCACCGTGGAGGACAAAAAGGCATGGGAAGAAGCCGAGCATCGAGGAAGGCTATGGTCTGAATTGACACCCACGCCGTGGCAGAGCAAGCTCCAAGTCAGAGCCAACGTAAATCACATGGGCTGGTTCCTCACTCTTGCGTCGGCGTTGTACGTGGGCGATGTACTTCAAGCACTTTTCGGGACGCTTATCTTGTCGAGTCTGGTCTTCATTAGTGTACGGGACTCAGCCATCATTGTCATTCGACTAATGGGCAGCGCCCTTTTCGCAAGGCTAATCCTAATTTATGAATTGGCTGGGTTGAGGACAGATACCAGGGAGTGCAGTCCATCAGACAACACCATCTACTTGAGATCTCTTGAGCCGAGCGAGAGAAACTTGAGAGGATCCCGCGTTTTCTCATGAAAGGGGATGTCTTGTGGTAGGGGTATCGGTGAAATAAACGTACCCTAGTCAATTAAAAGCTAAATTAGAAAGCGCAAAGGGTGGTTCAATACTGTCATATGTTAGAAGGCTTGAGGCTGTCGATGCCTTATACTCGACAGCAGAGATCATTCGCTAGACCCAGCCAGGACCAAAACTAACGGAAATCAACGCTTGCCGATTTGGCTCAAGTCACAGTGTAGCATTGGCCATGTCCTTGGCTTGGCTTGGCTCTTGTGGCAGCATCGTTAATAGATTCGCTGTATTAATTGACTCGCTAAGACTCTACTCCTTTAAAACATGAGAGAGATACAGTCGCCAAGCCCTGAATGAAGACGTGATAAAGAACCATGATCGAAAGAAATGCTCGAGAAACTATCCAAAGCAGGAAACCTCAATTGAATCCAATGCCATTCTTTATCTTGCAGGAATACTCGCTCGGCGCTCGAAGTTTGCCCTGCACAAGAACTTGGCCGGTTTCAATCATGCGACTGGCCAGAGTAATCTCGATATTCCATGGCGTTTGAATGCACAGTCTTATGGCAACCTTGCAATTGCTTATTCTCAAGTCGTATTTATGGATTGAAGATAGGGACAGTCTGATAGGTGTCGTCAAATGGTGGAGGCGTGGACAATCTGGGGCCGGGCGGCGGCGGAGGTGGTCCTAGAATACCCCAATTTAACGTCGCAACCGATGCCTGCACATCATCGGGCGTAGCAGACATGATAATATTTACCTTGGCTCCTGGCATACTATAGTAGGCATCCACAAGGCTTTGAGAGTTGTCGATAATGCCAGCGTAAGTATTAGCAAACCCGGGAACTTTGGCGAGGATGTTCTTTCTCCTCCATTCGGTCTTTCTGTCAGTCTGCACCTCTGATATCATGAGCGCCCTTATTCTCTCCCTCGGTGTATTGGACATTCTGTAGAACAACGTCGTTCACATGGAGGCTTTGACGCCTTTTGGATTCTTCATCTGATAAGAGGCCCTTATCATCAGACGAGGGAGTCAGGGCTTGTAGAACACTCCATTCCAGATCTCGAAATAATACTGGCTCGTTATTGACTTTTGTTGAAAATGCCATTATAATACTCACTTTACTAGCTGGCCTTTTGTCGTAACATTCCAAGAGGCTTTGATGGTTATCGACAACACCGGCCCAAGTGTCAATAAAACCAGGGACTTTACTGAAGATGTTCCTCCTGTTTTTTGCAAGAGTCCAGACTCTCATGTCATGAGACTCATACTTGTCCCTGTTCTCGTACTCAATGCTTGACAGCATTATTGGGGGGCCAAAAACGACGCTGGTGGGTATATTTGTTGTTGCTGGAGTATTAGCATAAGCTGTGCGGCCTATATTTCTTCGGGGGGTTGCCGGTATACTAGCATAAGCTGTGCGGCTTGTATTTAATGGAAGTTGTTGCTGAGTGTACTGGTGCCGAGGAGTATACTGATACTGAGGGGTGAACTGGTGCTGGGGAGTGTATTGGTGCTGAGTATGCTGTTTCCCAGGAGTT
Organism: Fusarium beomiforme; assembly: GCA_002980475.2. Lineage (NCBI taxonomy): Eukaryota > Fungi > Ascomycota > Sordariomycetes > Hypocreales > Nectriaceae > Fusarium > Fusarium beomiforme. Next base: position 111,284 of record PVQB02000246.1, read on the forward strand.
TGGGGCTGTTGATGGCCGCCATACTCGGTAATATCACCCCGCTGCGGATTTTTATCATCCCCAGTGCCTTTGTCCTGAGTAGTATCATCATTCTGCGAGTCGTGATCAGGCTGAGTGCTGTCTTGTTCTATATCTTTGTATGGAGTGTCGTCTTCCACATCGCCATCGTACGGAGTATCTTCGCCCCTTAGTGTCATCGAACTGCGTTTCGTCATCATCACGAGTGTCGCTTTCGTGAATTGGAGCGGTTTCATGCGGGGTATCGCTTTGCTGGGTGTCCTGCTGAACATCGCCTTGCTGATCCCTATTGTCCTTCATATCGTCGTCTTGTTGAGGGTTGCCAAGTTCAGCAGTGTTGTCTGGTTGAGGTTCGCCGAGTTGGGTATCGTTGCGGTGGACATCATCGCTCGGTACGTGGCCCTGTTGAGGGTTATTGACATGCTGTGCACCGTTGCTTGACTCCTCGCGCACTTCGCGTGCCTCGTCACCACTCATTTCGAGAGTGAATCGATAAAAAAAAATGGTGGTGAATATTTGATCAGATGGGTGAGTGTTTGATTACTATGGTATTTCTGTTTAGTAACGATTGAATTGTGGTTAATGAGATGTGTAGGAAGAGAAGTATGATGTTCGGCGGTCGTGTTGGTGGAGAAGGGGAAGTGTGCGCTTGCCATTTGAGCCACAGAAACAGCAGGCACTTGCCCTTGCTTCTAATTAAGCAAACTTGAAAATTGATTCTCGCAAGGAAGTCGGGCTCAACGATGGCATAATGTGTTATAACTCGGCGCAAACGAGTGTATCATTCAGTACTTCTGTCTACCACCAAGGACCGATGCCCTCGTCCACCCAACCCTCACCCTGTCCAAAGCCAGATTCCCCCACGGCTATCACATCAATCTCATAACATGGATTACGGCGCTTCCAGAAGGCTGATGAGCCAGCACCATTCGTGCTCATTGGAGACTCTTCAGGCGCTTACTGCTTCGTACTGCACGCTGGATATGCATAGGAGGTCCCTCGTCACCGTCGTGTTTCTGTGAGATGTGAGCTTTTGTCACGCGGCAGAGGAGCTGTACTAACGTGTATCATCAAATAACAAGACCGAAGAGATCATCATAGGACGTCTTTGATATGGAGATGGGTGTTTGGTCCTGGTGAGGCGGACTGGGGGGCGCCGTCTCCTCGGTAGGAGGCTTGTCGTTCTGCTTCTCGGGCATCTGGGAGTCCTCGTGCGCTTCTCCTTCTTCTAGCTCCTCGTCTTCTGCGACGACTGTTTCGTCGTCGTCGACAGATTGTTGATGGTTGTCTTCGTCTGGTTCTTCGTCCTCTTCCGAGGCCGGTTCCCCGCTGCCTTTGAGGATGCTCCAGTCGAGCCTAGTTGTGCTCGTCGGTGCCCCGGACCCATTCGGGTTCACCGCAAAGATGATGCTGAGCTTGCCCTTGGGCATAATCTTGTAGGCTTCCGTCAGGCTTTTCAGGTTGTCGACTGTGCCCGCGTAGGTGTGCCCTAGGCCCGGGACTTTGGCGAGGACGTTGTCCTGGCGTCCTCCGCCAGAACTATTGTTTACAACCTTGATGCCAGAGGATGTATTGGTTGTGATACGTCTGAGTCCAACGCTATCGACCAAAGCTATCCTTTTGCATTGTGGGCTCTCCCGCTTCAGGGAGCTAGCTCGGACGTGGTGTACTGGCTGCTTGGGGGGATACGACATGTTGAGAAGTTTAGAGACGATATGTAACTATGCGTAAAGTTGCGAATGGTGTGATAGTTGAAGACTAAAGGTGATATTTGCTCTGTATTCGCGGTACAGTGAAGAAGTACGCTTCTGTTCAGGCGGGCGAGGCGAACAGAGGTGAATCACTTCCAAGAACCTGGTGCTAAAGCCCGCAACTGCCAGCCAGCCGCGGAACAAAGCCCCTGCAACCACGGGACAATGGCCACAAAACGTTTTTCTGCCCCCCTGAAAGCGAGAACAATAGGATCACAATAACAGGAAATTTGCTGCATTATCATCCCCTCGATTTGGGTATGAGCAGCCCTATTGTGCCTCAACTCGAACCCGCCACGCGCTTCGAGATCTCGACCTTATCAGTTGCATCATAAGGACATTCCATACTTTGACTTGACTACTGCGAAGGTCAGCTTACTTTAACAAGTCCTCACAGGAGGCCAGGCTGGAAGTCATACTCGCATAGTTAATCGCCGCTCCCTGCAATGTTCAGACTTGCGAATAACTTCAAGTTTGGGCTCTCAGTCTCCTGTGACAACTTGCATCTACATAGCCACAATGGAACTTGATGATGTGCAGAGAGCGATGGATCTTTATGAAGTTTAGACTCTTTTGCCTAATTGAATCGATAACAAGAGAATATGTATGTCTGCTTTATCGGACTTGCTAAGAATGTTGATTGGGTTATTCTTTATAAAACTCATCCTCCTTATCCGCCTACTCAGCCCGCAATGTTTTCCGATACCGATCCATTTCTTCTCTGAAGTCTTCCTATACTGCAGGCGGAATCCATGTCCAGTTGCATATCATATTCCCTCCATTTTCCAAACGCTTCGTATGCGTGTAAATACCAAAAACCCTGTATCCAGTCCAAGGAAGAGATTCCTAATCGACGACCGCAAGATTGAGGTTGGGTTCGAAAGGCTCGTTGGTGTAGAAGTTGTACAATGTTGGTAACTTCCCAGGGTGAAAGTCTTGTGGGATTGCAAAAGCAATTTGGTGGACATATGCTCGGAGAAGGTCTCGAGATATCTCGTTGTAGATTTTTTCGTCCACTTGTTCGTCGGCAACAACTTTCGCCACCTTGACATCCTCATTATCCAATATTTTGAGTATGCAGTTGACACTATGCGAATGAAAGGCGTCAAATTCTGGGAAAACACTAATTCCACCGTCAGCAACCGGTAAAGTGGCTTCAGAGGACGTTCGGCCATGAACCATCCTCGAGAGACCCAGCCCTGCCCATAGGGTACTTCGGCTCGACCAGGCGTAAGGACCACCGTTTAGCTGGAACAATTTCAAAAATGGTTGAATTGCCTTCAAGTCAGACGTTTTGACTTGAAACACTTCCGAGAGTGCGGTTAAAACCGGTGCAAGATGTGCTTTGATCAAAGTGATCAAGGGCGTTCTTTCAAGGGTAAGGAAGTAAGCGATGCGCCAGTCAAATTCAACTACTGGTAGAAGGGCATGGCATACTGGGCTGGAAAAGTATCTGTCGGGTAATCGAATGAATGGTGTTTTTTTGTCCTCGTTTAGATATCCATGGGAGATCAGGAGGCTTCGACCATCTTGGAAGATGGGGGACACTTCCTTTTCTTGAACAATGTTGAGCAAGGTTTGAGTACCCGGGGGCCAGTCCATGAAAATATCTAGAGCAGCCATAAATCCTACCGCTTGTTCATTTCGGATTTTCATTCGACGTTCTGACGTATGATTCTCAGGTTCGAGTTCGAGTTGGCTGGGTCTGAATTCACAAAAGTTCTTGCTGTGTCTCTTGAATAGCTCCTTAGTAACTTCGTGAATGCATTCCGATGACATAGTTGCCACCTTTACACGCAGATCACGCGCAGGAGTTGCTACTGATGAGGAAAATGTCGTAATGGCAGCCAATACGAGGGAAAATTCCGCCGAATAGTCAGGGTCGGCATCAATGATAAAGATTATGTGTGCATAATCACCGTATGGGTAAAACTTAAAGCCCAACTGTTTTCCTTGGTATTGCCTCTTGAGATGATTAATTTCTTCAAGATATGAATTTACCTTCAGCTTTTGGCGAGGTTGACCTGGTCGAAAAAAGAGAGGGTGCTTTGGCTCAGAGTATGATTTGACCACTGCATTCTTCTTTAAATCGGGCAGAACCTGCACAAGTATGGTACGGTCACCATTCAGAATATCTGGCGATTCCATTATATATAACGGTACTTCGGTCTCTTGGGCTGAGTCTGAGGAAACTTGGATATGAGCAAAGGCCAAGCGTTTCTCTTCACTGGTGTCGGCGGCCCATCTGGTGATATTGTCCCAAACGGGATCCATGATTATGGTCATAGTCGGAACTTTCTCTGCTTTGATATAAAGTGATAGAAAACAATTGATTTAATTGAGCGTATGATGAATGGTAGAAGAGATGTTGTTTGTTTGAAGTTCTGTGAAGGAGGTGAGCGTTGGAGGAAAGGCAAGTTGCCCTCGTCAGGCGGGAGTTTGTAGGTATCACTTTGAGGAAAGAACATCCTAAAATGCAATGAATCCCGTACGAGTCTAATAAAATTGGCTCTTCAGTATCTATCGTATTTGCATTTCTTGCAATGAAGAACAGGCTTAAGTTCTTGTTCCCCCGACCTGGCGTCTTGCCGGTAGTCTCCATGGTCGCAATAACCTCACCAAATCACCCAACGGCAGATTTATCGCCACCAAACCAAGTCGTGGGTCGTCAACCAAGCCAAGCTAATATTTAATGATAACAATAAACATATGTTTCAGTATATTTCCAATACAAGTTAAGCTTCCTCGGATAAGTGACGTTGAATAGGATAGGTTTGGTGCACTGCCACCACCAATTATGGGACCAAGTCGTTGGGCCAGGCCGCGCGGCCATCTGAGCCCTCGCCAACATTTAAAGTTCGATCCCTCCCGCGAACCCGTGGCGAGTGAGATTTCGGAAGCTTTTGGTTCGTTGGTCTTTTGGCTTTCTATAGCTTCATTCGACTTAATGGCTACTACAATGCATGCAGTTTGAGTATCCAATGAGGTGAGTACCTGTGCTGTAGCTGGACCTTGACTTACACAGCACAGATCCATGGCTTGAGTCCCAATTGAACCGATAGACCAGTCCAGCAGAGTCTCCTCAACTTCTGCACGTCTCCGACTCAACCAAGAATAAAGCCAAGAACTTTCGCCGTTGGGTACCCGGATGATAACCCGAAGCCACACCTTGGGACGTTTAAGCTTATTTGAAGAAGCGAGCCCACCAATCATGCACCAAACTTTCACCCATGGAGTCTTCCACCCCTTGTCAACGTATGAGATTATGATCGTTACGGTGGCCCACTGGTCTAAATAAGAGACGAAATTAAACTGGTCGAAAGCTTGCTGAGTCTGGCCTAAGCCTGGCTCAGTCTTTTTGTCGCCCAGGATCAAGGTTCTGAGTTTCAGTGGCCTAAAGTGGCTTACAGGGGGCAACACCCTCTTTCCGGTCCCTGACAGGCCTGGAGCTATGGGGTCTGTCACTGCTGTGTCCCGATTGGTATCGTCTGCAACGTCATGAATTGAAGCAAGTGCGGCTCATTCAAGATATCACATATCATCACCGACATTTCTATTTGGCCTTTCTTCTTTAACTTCTTTCTTTTTCCCCCCCTCATCTCTCAGTCATATCCCATTGACTCCTTGATGTTCACCATTTGGCCCCCATCGTGACAAGAACACGATCCCGCCAACTTCCCGCCCCCTCCTAGGCTTCTCTTCTCTTTCTTTACTCCCCTTTCTTCCCAACTTCTCGTCTTCAACTTGTTTCTCCTCTTCAATCTTCACTAGTTTCACTTTGGTTTCGCTACACCCATTCTTCGTCTCACTTTCGACCTCTTCACAGAGTGTACGCATCAGGCAACGACCCCCTTGAATTCACTCGCAGTTCCGCCCATCTACGCCGCCCTGGACAACTCCGCGGAAAACATACGCGCCAAAATCACAGTCAACCACAGCAAACAACCACATCCCACTCGGCCGAGAGATTATCAATACATATCTAGCTAATCTCATTTCCAACCTCCAACTACCTTGCAGTTCTATGGGTCAACATGACGCCGATGTGGATCAACAACTGGATCCTGGTTCTCTCGGCCTAGGAGCTCCAACATCAGTGGCCGAGCTGTCGAGCCAAGAACTTCACTGAAAGGGGTTTTTCCCGCGAGCCAGTATCATTCAGGCAATGACGAAGATTTTCACTTGAAGAGATGAGCTGCTGTTGGTTCGACGTTTATTCGTTGTGGCTAATTGTTGCTTCTGCCTCGTGTTCGTCTCAACACACCAAGACATTGAGAATCCTTCCTCCAACTACCTTCGAGAGACGCCCTCCAACTCGTGCGGTTAATACATGTTCCCCGCCTTCTTGGGGTCTACTGCCCTTGCAAACTGATATCTCCACCTGGCGGCCTCCCATCTGAGCGACTAGAGATAACTTTACTTATAGGAGTATCTCACGCCCAGAGTTTGCCATGCCAGGCAAGATTTCAACCTGAATAGCCAAGATGCACAGCCTACACCGGATGCGATCGACACCCTGGTCATCGCTTCTCTCCCTTGGCCAATCCGAAACCAATTCTAATCTATATCAACTCCATAACTCGGTATTCTTCGTATCTCGCGAGCGACATCTATCGTCAATCGTGTCTCGAAACCCTTCAATGCCAGTATTCGGGTCAATATCAGCAGGTTGACTGCAATACTTCCACTCTTCTCTCTTCTGGTTTCAATCGTGGATTGAGTGCCCTTGACATCAACTTGGTACATCATCTGCTGTGGACATTGAAAAGAGTGTAATCAGCCTGCGCTCGTGGCCGGTTAGTGCCTGGCATACATACCACGAGACAAAGGCAAGGCCACCTTCTTGTGTCATCCAATCATCTCAAATTCTTCAAAAACTCCGTTATCCCGCTTCCTGGTATCTCTTTTTACGAATCTGCCACCATCCTTCTCAGGCTTCCCAATCATATTCCTCGATGGTCTATGCTGTCAAATGTGTACATTGGTACGGATACTCAAAATGTCATATTGTATCCATTCTTTTGGCTTCACGGAGACGTCGAACTTAGTCGGCTAGGGGTTGTGTGTGACGACGCCGGCGAGCTTTGCCCTAATATTGATGGACTTGGTACACGGAGGCTATCGGCATTCGAATGCGTGCGGTGATGCTTGTTTTTGTCAGGTTCTTGATGTACGCTCGCTGTCGCGAGAACTGAAAGTTTATCGAGGGGATTGGGGTCTGGCCTACCCTGACCGAGAACGAGAGCTGGTAGCGCTGGCAGAATGGGTGGTTGAGGTCGAGGTTGTAATAGTGGTTGCCGCTGTTCAACTGGCAAGGGAAGGGCTGGTCCACTGGGCAAACCAGCCTTTCGAGCGTCCCTTTTGATCCCTACGACTGCGTCCACCACATCTCGGGTACTCGTCTTCTCTGGTGCGATATGTGGAGGCGGTAATGTTGACCGAGGAGGTTCTGCTGAAGGTCCTCTTGATAGGGGCTGGAGAGGAATCTTGGGTGCTGCGGCGAGAAGTGGTTGGCCAGAGGTTGCTTGTGAGATGGTTGCCTTTGCGGCTTCTGAAGCTGGTTGATCTGGAAAGCTCTGCAAGAACTTTTCAACATCCTCATTGGTGATGCCATGGTACCCCAGCAGGATTTTTAGGCGTGAGTTTTCAACAGCAACACTGCGCGCTGCCTGTTGCATTTCCAGTGTTGCCTCGACACCTCGACGCTCATAGTCTTGAAGCTTCTTCTGCAGACCTTCAACATATTCCTTGTGTCGTGCACGGGACCGTCGTTGATTGTCACGAATCCGGACCGCTGATGGGTTGGTCGAACCCTCCTTCTGCAGGGGAATGTGTCAGACAGAGTACATGTTGCAAAACAGGGTGAACCCAACTGGCGACAAGCACCAGAGGCAAGATGAGGATCAGAACTCACCTTTCCTCCTGTCATTTTGGCAAATACAGTTCATCTGGATGCCGATCCAAAGTCTAGCTACGTCAATGATGGCGGCGAAAGCCAGCCCATATGAGACTCGAGCTCTTCTTGATGTAGGTACCGTTTTACTTGCCAAGCAGGACGCGCGTTGATGGATGAGCATTGACTTCTTGGCGAAAGACCCATGTCCTGACGGTGCAGATCCAACCGATGTCAAGGAACGCTAGCGCCAGTCATGTTTAAAGATATTGAACCATGACAACCCTATCACGACTTCGAGTGTTACAAAACCAGACCTGATTACTGTGCACTTTATTGGTCCTTTTGGCAAGCTCCAGGGCATACTGCACTCGGTGCTACAGCCAAAGCTTCCCGAAGCTCATGCAATTATTGCATTTTACAACCACCAGCAGACAACATCACGCAAGGCCAGATTTCAAGTTATGAAACGTTGCTTGCAGGCAGAAGCTGTGGATACGCTTTTCAAGTTTTCCGCCCTAGCATCCCTTGACTGAATAAGGCCCGGACTTACAGGGAGCTCTGTCTCTGATTGCGGGATGCCCAGAGGACTAGGCGCCCCATAATTCTCAACGCATTGCTGGGCTCGCAGCTGCTGCGCCACGGTCTTTCGGTCCAGCCGACCGCCAAGCCAGCCTCTCGGCTCCTCTTAGCCGATTAAGCTGCGATGTTTACGATTTAAGGTGATGGTTGACAAGCATGAGACCAATCTGCTTCAAGGAGAGACCACTGTTGCAGGGTCGGTGAGCTCAGGTACAGAAACGTAGATTGATGAGTCTAGGCCCTGCAAGGTTTGCCAAGACCAGGTCTGAACTCAGCGGTCATTAGAGTTGTCACTGAAGGGCTCCCCTTCGTCGAAACGTATCTGCTGGGTTTGCAAGCTGACCGTTGATGACATGGTAAGTCTTGGCCATAGTAAACCGAGGCTGATAACATGACAGCTTGGCCAAGCATTGCCTACAAAGCTGGAGGAGTTTCCGCTCTTGATAGACAAATCAGCGGAGCCCACTGTCAGAGTGTCAAGGTCAAGAGTCGAGACCTCAGCAGCCAAGACTTGGCTCCAATCGACAAGACTATTCAACAGTTACAACTTGCACAAAGTGGCTGTGTACGTGCCGACTTTCCCATATGCCCCGCGGTCCCGCTTGGCATAGTCTCACAAGATATTACCAGTACGAGCGTTTGTATAATCAGCCATCGATGATTCCACCTTACGGAAATTGCTTGCTTCTGATCATTAACACACCCCGGCACTCACAACGGAATGGCGTGCACTAATTGAGCTCCTGCTTACAGCCAACCGGTTTCCCTTTTTTTTGCTAGCTCCCCACACTCCAACTCAGCCGGCAGTCCTATTTACCGGGTTTAGAGCGGCTAGTATACGATGGTAAAGCTGAAGCAGCAGAGAGCTTGAATGTCATTCGTGACTTCGTACAGAAGGTTTGTCGTTCTGGTTAAATTACGCCGTGCAAAGCTTTAACTCGATTCGTATGTGATTTTCACAAGTCCCGATCAACCACGTGGGTTTTCCACCGGCCCATTGAATCAATCAATATGAGCAAATTTTCGGTCTTTTACGAATTACACGTTACGACCGTTACTTCAAGGGATAATGACATTGACAATGACGATTGACCGGGTATTTTTATTTCCGATTAACGACTTTCTTGGCTGCGCCATGTCCTTGGTTTGCGTAGTATTTTACAATTATTCTATTTTCCTGTTTCGTTTCAGGTTCTGGGGGTATCATTATTGCGCTTGAAAGAATCTTGGTCTCAATCTCCGTCAACGCCAAGTCATGTCCATGTCACTGATCGAGACCATGTCTTGGCGATCATCCTGTGCAATCTCCTTTTCTCTCATCGTGACCTCCGTCGGTCTTTTCATCAATCACCTTCGCCCTCTTCATCATCGCTTATTTTTCTGGCTTACTTGAAAAGTCGCTTTCCAGTCCGGGTCGAAAACCGCTCTACTCCATCACCCTGCTGTGCATGCCAGAGCTGCTGCACACCTACACCGCGACTCTCTCCAGATAGCTTGTAGCGGCGCCATGCCTCACGTAGGTGATCGGGACGTAGAGGGCCGCGCTTGAGATCGATTTCTTCCTCTGCTGCAGCAGGGTCGTCGTTCGTAGATGGCGGAGGCGTAGGTAGCTCGCTCTGCTTCTCGCCTGCATGGATCCATTCGCCTTGGACATTGCGGGCGGCTTCGATGATCTCACCAGCGAAGAGCTTGGCGACGGCCTTGACGGCTGTGCTGACGTTCTGCGGAACCGATTGAGAAACCGTAGCGTTGACAACCTGTAAATGTCAGTATCAATACTTGACTCTGCGTAGAAATTGCGTACTCGTTTGACGACACTATCGGCCAACTTGGCTGCACGCCATAACTCATATCGGTTATACTGCTGAGAATCGAACGCCTCGACAAGCATAGCACGCAGTCGGATCTCCTCCTGCTTCTGCTCCTGTGTTCTCGCAACAACATCCTCCAGCGCCATCTCTGCCTTTTCATCATCCTCATCGTCGTCCTCCTTCTCACCGCCCTGTCCGCTCACAGCCGTAGGAGCCCGTCCTCCAACGAGGCTAGGCGTCTGCTCACGAGTATCATCAAGCTTGGCGTTCTTCGCCTTGCGGCCGCGTTTCTTCTTGGGTGCGCCGCTGGCAGTCGTGCTGACGGCACTGCCACTCACGTGGGACTGCGCATCGACGGAGGGAGATCGTGGGAAAGGGGATCGTGCTTCGGGGGGGAAGGAGGTTTGGCGGAGAGGATGCGCAGCGGTGGTTGAGATTGACGTCTGGGAGGGCTTACGGCGCTTGACGGGTGGTGCGTTGACGTCGAGGGTTGAAGAGCGCTTCTTGCTGGGGATTTGAGCGGGTGATGGGTATGGTGGTGACATTCCCGAAGGAGAGGTTGCGTAGGGTGGAGAGGCCATGATGATGGTGTTTCTGCGATATGTGTGTGACGCTTGATCGTGAAAGGGAGGTTGCTGGATGAAGGCGCTGGTACTAAGCACGCAATGCAGCAACGCGAAGTACTCCGAGAAAGGCGCTTGGTGGGAAAAAAAGATACGTATTTCGATATCGGCGTTTTTCGCAACTCACGTTTGGAGATGCCGTTCCTTCTTCTGCTTCACGGCTTTCGGAGGATGACCCGGAGCATGCAACGCGTTTGCTATTCCGAACGGGGACGTGAGCCATGGGAAAGGCCAGTCACGTGTATAGCCACATGATCGGATCCACGGCGCCACGACCGTTTACACTGCATTTGCCTATTGTTTCAGTGAGACAATCACTTGGCTCTCCACTGTAGCACTGCGGCACTGCTGTTGACGTCAAACAGCTCGGCTTGCTTGAGGTGCTGATAAGATAAAGCAAAGTCTAGCATGGAAAAATAATTCCACTGGAAGCCGAAGCGAAGCAGAAGCAGAAGCAGAAGCAGAAGCAAACGCCATCCATCATCTCATTCCCCGCGAATCCCCGTGGGCCCCTCTTAATTTTTTCGGCGTTTGGATCCGGTCATTGGCTTGGGGAGTCACTTGGACCCTGACTCAATCCATTCAATCCATCCAGTGATTGTACCTAAAGGTTCGGCCTCCGTGGTGTTTGGCTTTGCGATATCGCCTGTTTTTTTTCTAACTACACTACTTGACTAACTTGGCTACCTTCTTATTTCCCCTCTTTCTCCTCTCATCATCATCATCTCCCTCAATTGCCTCTTTCTAACTTTTTATTCTTGTAGCGATAGTACAGTAGCAGAGCTTTTACACAGACATCGCCACCATGCCCACCTCTGAAGACGGAAAGAAAAGATCCCACGATGTCGCAAGCATCTCGGGCTCATCCTCCAGCAGCGACGATTCCCGCAGACGTCGTCGCGAGCGCAAGGAGAAGAAGAGAAAGAACGGCGACGCAGCAGTAACCACTACTACCGTCAATGGCGCAAAGCCAAGTGCTTTTGCTCAGCGTCGCAATAGCTTGGCTAAAGCTTCACGAGACCCCCGCGATGAACCCGTTCCCAAGAAACGTCGCGCTACAACTGCTCCTACTGTTCCTGAAGAGGGCGCTGTGGCTAAGACGAGATCTCCTAGTCCTGTGATTGACTTTGATGGTCTTAGTCGACCCAGTATGTTTAATCTTTTGATTTGTGCTGATGTGGTGACGCTTGCTGACGGGTGTAGGTCGTGGAACGAGAGAGCGCAGAGAGGAGACGGAGGAGCAGCAGGTTGAGCGACTGGACCGTATGCGAGGCGCTGTGCGCACTCTTCTCGAGTGCGTTGGCGAGGATCCTGACCGCGAGGGTCTTCTCGACACTCCTTCGCGCTACGCAAAGGCGCTGCTGTTCTTGACCAAGGGATATCAAGTCAATGTTGAAGACATTGTCAACAATGCTCTGTTCAGAGAAGGACACAGTGAAATGGTCATTGTGAAGGACATTGAGGTCTTTGTGAGTACCTACCCACTCAATTGCGAAGATACAACTAACAGCCCAGTCTCTCTGCGAGCACCACCTCGTACCATTCACCGGCAAGGTAAGCAACTCGCTCCGAAATCGCATGTGAACAAAACAGCTCACTTTTTTTTTTTTCCCTCCCCCACAGATGCACATCGGCTACATCCCCAACGAGACCGTCATTGGCCTTTCCAAGCTCCCCCGAATCGCAGAGATGTTCGCCCGTCGTCTCCAGATCCAAGAACGTCTTACCAAAGAAGTCGCCCATGCCATCATGGAGATCCTCAAGCCCCAGGGTGTCGCTGTGGTCATGGAGTCAAGCCACCTGTGCATGGTGATGCGCGGTGTTGAAAAGACGACTACGAGCACCATTACTAGCTGTGTTCTTGGCTGTTTCGAGAAGAAGTCCAAGACGCGCAATGAGTTCCTCAACCTCATCGGAATCAACCGATAGACAAACACAGTCAGTCCAATTTTGGTCTGAAGCAATCTTCAACATGCTTATGATGGAAACGATAAGCCTATGAGGAACATTCACCATGTATAGGAGGGACATGTCCACGAGACATCAACCCGAGTACCATCACGATTTATTTGCATTTACGGCGTTCAGGTTCACGATAGGTTCTCCTTCGCAGGGCGGTTTGGGACAATCAATCAGAGAGGCCATGTCATTCAACAATTCGGTCGGGTCCATTTATCATAAAATATCTAGGAAAACAGGCGGGTAGAGCGTTTATTAGCCATTGTCCCATTAGATGTCCGGGCTCAACGCCCTGGAGAAAACTAACCACGTTAGAGCTTAGCTTAGCTTTTGGAATGAAATCATCTCATTAATAACGTATTCGCTGGGTGTTTATGTACCCTACATACATCACCTGGTCTAACAACCAGTACAACCTCATGTGTGATATTCTCTTAATCTCCAGCAGCTCAGACGCCCTTTTATGCGTTTGTACAATCAAAATTGGCTCAAGAACCCCAAATTCCATAACCGACCAGACTCCTTTTCCTTCTTTGGTATTTTTGTGAACCGAACGAGAACGCCTCATCCCATGTCGAACCCTACAATCCTCACTCATTCCCCATCTAGAAGAGCGTCCATCCCATTTCTCTCCTTTTCCAACGACGCTGTCGTCATTGTAACATCTCCCTCAGTATCGATCTTTTTCTCATCTCCTTCGTCTTGATTCGTCATCTCCTTGAACATTTGATCCACGTTTCTGTCTTCGTGCTTTATCATGTCCTCGTCCATCGGGTTGGATACGCGTCTCTCAATAGAACCCCCAGTTCCCCAAACGTTTGGTCCCCACATTCTCTCAGCTTGCTTTCTCCCCAATTCAGTTCTTGCAAGAATTTCCAAAGCTTTGTTCTTCTCTGCATCGGTCTGGAAGTTGAGCCCATCATCATTGCCTTGAAGAATCCGTTCCTCCAGGGACATCGATGAGTTGTCAACAACCAGCTGTGGGCCGCCAACTCCAAGCGGTCCAGCATGCATACTACTGCCAATGCCAACCGAATTATTTCTAGAATGGCCCGAGGACAATGACTCTCGACGATCTCCATGGTCATGGCTGTTGGGGCTGCCGGCTTCACCTGGCCGAGGGTAATATCCCGCCCCATACCCGGCTCCGACCGCTCCCACTGAAGAATGCGCTGCCGCCGCCGCCGCCGCAGCCTCGGCATTAGCTGCTTTCCTGCGGAGACTGTTGGCCTTTCCCCTGGCATGCTCCGGTAGGTCATCGGGGTTGTCGACACCGTACTCAACTAGCATCTTCTGTAGCTTGGTTGGCCTAGGTTTTCGTGTACTTCGAGACTGTTCCTGGATTGGTGGAGCCTCGGGAGCAACTGGACACCATTTATGAAGTTCTTGACGGAAGAAATTGGTCTCGTATGTCAGTAAAACTTCAGCTCCCTCAATTTTGCGCAGATAAAATCGCTGGGTCTCTGCTTCAGCTTCCGTAGACAGCAATGGGTTGCAATAATTGGCGATATGGTTTCGGAAGTTCTGTGCGTTATCGATAATTTTGTTGAGTACCTCCTCTTCTTCCGGTTGAAAGGGTAATGTCGCCATTTCTTCAGCCAACGCCAGTAGCTCCTCCAATTTCGGTCGCGACGCATCTCGAGGGATCTTCATGCGCCAGTCACAGATGGGACACGTATACTTGTCATCTTCCTTGACCTTGCCACGGGCAATCTTGAGGCATTTGTAGTGATACCTAACCGTGTTAGCATTTTACAAAATATCATCAGTTCAACTCACCATTCATGGCACATTTCACATTCAATCATCATTCCCGCTTCAATCTTTCTGCAGATACAGAAAACTTGTCGGGATCGACTTTCATCCCATTTGCTGGATCCCTGCTCAGGGCTGACCTCTCTTGAAACGGGTTCTCCGGGCATTCTAGGCGTGTCGTGTTCGATATCGAAACAATCCATATTGCGCTCAAGTACATACTCAAGATGACTCTTGAGAATATGCAATGGGGCATTCGATTTGCCAAAAAGCTTCTTCCCCTTTCGCATCCAGTCCTCGTGGCGCTTGCGTTCGTTTTCCAGTTCGAGAGTTCCGTCGGGTTTCGAATTAAGATCTTCTAGTCGTTTCTGAATCTCTACAACCTCCGAATATTTAGGTCGGTCACGCAAGTCTGGGAGCCGGCACCGTTCGAGCAAGGAAAAAATCTGTCGTTGGGCCTCACGTTGTTTGTGAAGGATTTGATCAACTGCGTTCAAAGTTTCTTGCGAAACGGGAAGCACGTTGATCTGTACTTGACGCGAAAGTGCTTCGAGCTGCGGGTAGTGAACAAACTCGGCAACAATGAGTTCCTTGGCCTTCTTCTCCCATTGCTGGCCAGCAGCCAACTGTTCGCGGTAGTAGGTCAAATGATCGTTGTAAGCGGGAATTCCAAGCTTGCTTCCCTCTTCGATGAGATCCTGCACTTCTTGGAGAGTCATGTAGACTCCTCGATTGGCAAATGCTTTCTCATTCCATTCTGACTGCTCCAACACCTTTGACAATTGATCAACCTCAGGAATATCCACGTTAAAGCCACGACCTTCTTCGAGAAGTTCCTTGACTGTCTTCTGTGACAGGGTAGAGGTGTTCCCCAAAGCTTGGGCTGCGGTCGTCTGGAACTGCTTGACTGCCTCGGCACGCTCTTGAAGCTGGAAAATCTCGGGGCAGTCAAAACCGATGTGTTCAGCTTCTTCCAGAAGCCGGTAGATGTTTGAGACATTTCTGGATTCCCTCTCTTTTTGGTCTTGCTCGGCGTTGCCAGTCGACTTTCGCATGCTTGATTGCCAGGCTTTGTCATTCTTGTGTCGGTTTTGCTGCTTCCTCACAATAAAGTTTGTTGCCTCTGCTACCCAATCATTACATCGATTGACGAAATCTTGGAGAACGAGAAATGATGGAAGAGGGTACGGTATTCGCTCGCCTTCGTGAAGCAGCGCTCGCAAAGATTTGAGCGATGGCCGTGCCTCTTCTTCAAGCAGCTTGTCGTACTTTTCCTCCCAAATCTCAGGAGTTCGTGCTTTGTCCAACACCTTCCGGTAGATAGCAGCCATATCGTCCTCCGCTTTTCGGAAATAGAGAACGTGTCCTTCGCCCTGAAATCGAGCTTGTTCGGGAAGCTCACAGCAAGCGTGATAACCTGCGTGTAGCAAGCAAAGAACCTTGCCCGACTGTAGACATTTGAAGCGCGAGAGATACGAGAAAGCCTTACAATAACTGCAGCATTGCTCTTCTTCGTCGTGGACATCTTCATCTTCTATCTTCAGTGTCAAAGAACATGTATCCTCGCTGCCTCCTCCAACTTTGCAATGATGAGGAGCGGTTTCAAGATGCCTGGCAACAAATTGTTCCCTTTGATGCAGCTCTCGTTTGTGAATGCGATCGAGGGCGGGTGCTAGCCATTTCGCGGTCTGAATGGTAAGGCCTGTTGCGGCACTTTCTGCGGCAGTCCAGAGAAGCTCGTCGTGAGAAAAGCACGGTTGTCGTCGGAATAGTTGTAATCGCTCAACACCAGCAAGTCCAAAGGGTTCCCAGTCATGTGGCGCAAAATTGACGGCTTCGTTGAAATTGAATCCATGGTTGAAACCTGCGTGGTAAGCCTGTGGGAATGTAATGACGAGTTGTCCAGCTCTTTGGTCCAGGGCGTATACACGAACTCCGGCCTTCTTCAATTGTTCAGGGGTCAAGAGTGTGACCAACTGGAAAAGAAGATCAGGCTGAGTTTCGAACAGTTCCGGAACGGCTTCTTTCATGGCGTTCTCGAACTTCTCAGCATCCTCGCCAGGAATACCATACCAAGTCTTGGTTGCACCAAGATGCTGGTAATTGGCAGAGTAGGCATAGTGATCCTCGTTATGCCAACAGAATGTCGAAAAGATCATACCGACATAGACCCAAGGAACCGTCATGCCAGAAATATCGGACTTAATGTGTCTGAACAAACTCTCGGGATGGAACGGAAGCACGTTGAGGTTCCAGGGATCAGTTGCATACGGGTTTTGAGGGTGTCGTTCTGCTGTCGGAAATCCTGAACCGTGGGTTGTGCAATGAATATCGGCTCCATACTCGACCTCAACTGTCTCTTCCAGGTCGGCAACTAATCTCCAAAACTCGGTCTCAACATCCTCCTCAGTAACAGGTCGATGACAGTTGAGTTCATGATCGAATGGCATCTTCTTCTCAAAATAACCTTGCTTGAAATCGTTTGCCTTTTGCTGGAACTGTTTGAGCGAATAAAGGCCGCCCTCTTCAAATCCGAATTGGCCATCTCCAACCAGACATCTTGCGCAGTTCCATTCGGTATCTGGCTTTCGTTTCAAAGGTGGATCGAGGCATGCTGGATGGTAGGAATTGTCGCAAGTCTCGCAAATCAATAAAGAACCAGTGTCTTCACCACTTCCACAAGTTTCGCATTTCTACAAAGTCAGTAAACTTCCCCTGGAGGGCCAATTTACTTACCTCTCCTGGCGGTGGTGGCTCTTCTCGCGGAATCCTGGGCACTGAAGGACGGAATGGCGTCATGTGCGATCCAGCCACAGTGGGGACAGCATCTACGACAGAAATGTTAGCCCACGCTTATGGAACCAATGAAAAGCGGGATCGGTCATCGCAACTAAAATCCCTGCGTATGGTCTTCAAGTCGGAAAGGGAAATGCTCTGCAATGCGACAACCCGGATTGGCAGCAGGGAAAAGGAACCCAATAGCGATCGCTTACCTTTCTTGAGTCGCTTGCTGCGACGGCTGCTAGCCGCTTCGGAATCTTCATTGTCATTGTCCTTTTTGGCCGATTCCGCTGAACTCTCGCCGCTAAGCTGGCGCTTCAGTGTTGTAGCTTTTAAACTGGAGGCCCGATTGTCTGGAGTGTTCTTTGCTGAAGATGCAGGACTGTCAAATCGCTTAGGGTCAGGAGTGAAGCTTTTTGGCTCACTGGTCACACTGCGATTGACACTCGTGAAGCCAGCATTCATGGGAGTGAACCCGCCTGAGTTGACAGGGATAAATCCGCCAGATGTGGGTGCCTGTGAAGGTATGGCATCGGGCATTGGTGTGTCGCCATCTGTTTCACTCTTCACTCCGATGATGTTGGCCTGGAGTGCGTCGGAAGCATTGCGCGCTGGAGAATCACCTCCAATACTTATTGGTGTGTTGACGTTTGATCGCTTGACTGGAGTTTGCGCGGGACTAGGGGTCAATGGTCCACCATATTCTTGCTCTAGCTGTTGGTGAACACCAGGTTTCGCCAGTCGGAGATACTCTTCATATGGACAGAGCCATCGTTGGTAAGAGTTTTTGAGGGATGTTGAGAGAGAAGACATGATCTTGCCACTATACCCCAGATCCCGACCAATTTCTGCCCATTTTTTATGCTTGCAAACCTTTTCAAACCCGCCCCGCGACTCAACCGCTTTCTTTAACCTATAAAGATCAAGTGGCTTCTTGTCAACGTACGGTAAGCGATGAAGATTGGTGCCATGTTGCTTGTGGAATTTTGAAAGGCCATCGAGATAAGTAAGATTGGCACGTGTACCTGCGAGGTGTGAGCGTAGTGTTAACATAATGTCAATAAGTGACACATACTCCCTTCCACTGAGTTCAACTCTTGTTTTCGGGTTCTAAAATGGAATTTCTAAACAATCAGTACGAGACTCAAGACAGCTATCGCGCATTGATAGATTGAACGCGCTGGGAATGCGCTGATTTGTCGCACCTCAGTATCAATGGCAAAGTCTGGATTCCAAGAATCTGGTGGAATAATTTTGCAAATGCCAAAGTTCTTTGCTTCAGGTGTAATTTTCCGTAGGTATTCAAAAGGATCTTTCCATTCTTCCTCCGTCGGGCAATACGTAGGTGCCTCTTGGAGACCATGTGGGCGGCTCTGCTTAATGACTGGTTCTCTCACTGCGGTAGGCTGTCCACGACGTTCGACCGAGGTAAGGTCCAGAGGAGCGCTCGTAAGAGAACTGAGAGGTGTCTGTGGATTGATCGGGTGGTATCCGTTAGAATTAACCTTGGGTTTCGGTTTCGATGAGCCAGTGGGTGCACTGGGCGAGCTTCGCGTGCTTGCATTCGTGCTATGGGAGGCTGCAGGGGCCGCGGCGCCAGCAGGCACTGATACCATGGTGAAAGCGGACGACGATGCGTTGAAATTGACAATTAATAAGGAAGAACGTATTGGGGTCGGTCGAGCGTTACGATTACGCGACGTACGTCGACTTCATACTTGGGCAGGCCGTATCGTCAATAAATCACCGGCATCGCAGGCTATAGGGTTTCAATCGCGACGAGAAACCAGGGGGTATGGATGATGAGAATAAAAATGTACAGTCAAGTCGAACTTCTGGACCGACTAATAGTTAGTGGTGAAGTGTACGTGAGTGACTTCATGAAGGGAGTACGAGGATATCTCCAACTAACATGGGGAATGATACTCACGAGAAAGTCAATATAAAAATATCGACTGTGCAAAATACACAGAAGTTATCGTGACTCTCGAATCGAGTACCCGAATTCGATGTTCTTAGTGGTGATGGTTGAAAGAACTAATCTACCACTCGGTTAGGGTCAGTTGATGCTGAATGAAAGAATAAGTGTGAGGAAGGAGCGGAGGGTGAAGGAAGAAGGGTGTGAGTGGGAACGGAAGTTGGGAAGGTGGGAATGGGTCGAGGGAATCCCAGATCTTGGAGGCGCGAGCGAGCAACGACGAGGTACGGCAGGTACCTACACACACAAAGGGAACCAGAAGGGACAAGAGAGCGAGGGTGTGAAGGGAAGGAAGCCCAGACCAGGGTGCGGCAGGAGGTTCCTGGTAAGTGCACGCCAAAGACTAAGGCACCTTAAGCTACTGTAAGGTTAGGTAAAGTGGACGACGGCAGGAGGTACCTCTATTTAGCACATGTCTGGCGCCAGGCACAAGTACCCGCCGCCATCGCAGTCACTGACTGTACGGAGGAAGGGCCGGTGGGTTCGGACCAGCAAGTACAATGAAAGGAGGGAAATATCGCGACAACTACGACGTTAAAAGGTTTTATACATCATTCCTTTTCTATTACTTCTTATCTCACGCTCGAAAGATGCTTTTTATCGCCAATTAAGGCTTTGTTGATTGTTTCAGCGCTGAAAAACGCCATCCTGATACAGGGACCCGAAAACTCATGTGGCGGACCCACTAGCGACGACATCCGGCCGGTGCCCCCATTACCGAGAATCACATCGTCAATGTCCACAAAAGAAACATGTCCGAAACAAAGAAGACGTCGAGTTCGAGAAAACGGGCGCATGTTGTTGGCTCGCGGTGTGTGTTGCGACACCCAAAGGGCCTGGCTTCAAACCTTAAATGGTATGTTTGCGATGCTTCAGCTCAGCTTCAGTGAGAGCACAGCCTTATGAGGCATATTGGTATCCATTGAGTCGCCAATCTGTGGCCCGACAAATTCAGCATCAATATCGCCCTCAGTGCGCAGCCCAAAAGTTTGACAGACAAACAATATTTATCTTACGGCCACGTCGTCATGGAGAAGGAGGTATCCGAATGCGGCAGAGCATGGTGACATTAAGACCAGTCACGCGCTGACTGGCATCATCATATTCCTTGTCCAGTGTGTGGCTGCCTTTTGTCCTGCTCAATAGCATGGCATGCCCCTAAAAGTCTGACCGGCCACAGAGACAAAAGGCGGGCCCAGAAAAAAATCCAATCTGATATCGAACTCTCAATGAACAGGGGTGAGTTAATAATGGTCCGCTTACCGGCCAATCACGATGAGATGACGTTCAGCACAACGCCCGGGGTCCTGGTCAGCTTCACTGCGTGGGGAACCGGGGCACACGAGATTTAAGTGAGGCTTCATTGCAAGGAAATAAATGGCAGCCAGCGTGCAGCCGTCCGACTTGAGCATTTCGATTCAGCGGTTCGGACTCGCTACTCATGGCGAACTACTGTCGGTCTGTCGGAGGGTCATCGATCGATCAGGACCATGTTTCCGACATCCGAAACATTGAACAATCCGAGTAATCCTAAAAAATACAGAGCGGGTATCTTCCAATTCAACGCCAAAAGCAATATGTCCGAGCAATCCTCAAATATCCTCCTCAGCTTCAGCCTCAGCCGCAATCTCCTTCTTCGTCCGCCGTTTTTTCCTGAGTAATTTTGCAACCTCCTTCGGTCCCCGTACACGCAGAGTCAACTCTTTCATCATGTCGCTCCAGTTAATCTTGCCGCCGCAATTGGGACACGTGCATGAAAGTGGTAGTAATGTCTCCTTGGGTTCACCTTTGAGAGCGTGTTTTGACCAACAGTTGAGATGACCCATTGCTTCGCATGCATCGTGAGGACACATTGGATGCAGTCCTTGACCTGATTCTAATGGCTCGTGACAATGCACGCAATTCCCTTCACGTTCAAACTTTACAACGTTATGTGCTTTCTCGACGTATGGCTTGATCGGAGCATAATCAAGGGGCAAGGCGTGAATACCCCAGGGCTCAACAACCTTACTATGCGACCCTTCATCTGGTGCAAAATCGGTCATGATCTTGATGCCTTCTCGTGGTGTCGCATCCTTAGACTTGAGCCAATTATCCCAAGCTTTTTTGAAATCCTGGACAAAGAAGTGCAGGGTAAGTGGCCAGCGTGCAAAACTCGACACACCAACAAGCAAATGAAGATTCGATACCACAGATCTCATGCTGTGAATAGGCTTCCGGGACTTCCGCTGTCCTTTTTTTCTAGGCGCCCTTGTCGTTATGCGTTCTTCTGTGGATATATGTGTCGTTAAATGAGGATTCGTCAGGGCCCATCTATGAAAACTCAGTCAGCTAGAAACCTCACAAAATGCACTTTTGACTTACTCAAACTTGAGAGCAGCGATGGAACTTGGGAATCCAGTTATCAATATGACAACCTCCCATGGTCGTAGCGTGTCTCTTGAAGTGCGCACTGCACCCCCTCGAGCCATACCATTATGTTGATTCAGGCGTCTTGGAGGATGAGGCGTTGAGCCGATGTAGATTGACGCATGGCGCTTTGTTGAACGGAGCACATATACTGCATAAAGAGCCGGTATCGGTCTTGAGAGCTGCGACATGACTGCCGTTGATGGGATTGATGGTGATGTTTACTTGGTGTGAGCGTGAGTTGGAGGGGCGATGGAGTCATGACTAATCAAGTCATGATGCCTTGACCCCTTTCACCAACATAAACAATTCACATGAGCAGGGGCGATCATGATCGTATTAAACCCAGATTATTTTGACTCCTGTCCCATCATTTTTTCGTACTATACAAATACATCTACAACAGTCCCTGTTTCTGCAAATCCAAGTAAACTTTCTCAGGCATGACATTTCCCTCACCATCCTCCATCTGGACCACACTTCCCTCATCAACCGTCGTCCGCTTCTTCTCCTTCTGAATCTTCTCCCACAGCTGAAGCGCCTCCTCAATACCAGTGATATCCCGGAACAATGTCGTATTGGTGATGCCCAGACACTTAAGACCGTAAATATGTCGCGCTTCATTAAAGTGCTTGTCGAAGGCTCGTCGACCCATGTAGACAAAGTTTCCGCAGATCTCGCAGGGGAACTCAACACCGAGTCCGTGGAGACGGTATAGCCAGAAGGGAATTGGTTTGCCATCCCATGCGAGGGGTAGTTTGAGGGGGTTGTAGATTCGTTCCTCGCCGTCTTCGTCATCGCCTGAGCCATCGTCTTTTGTCTCTTGCGGTGCGTCTTGGGCGTTGAAGAGGTTCTCGAGTTCTTGGGCGCGCTCGCGTTCTGTCATGCCTTGCTTGCGCTCTACGTTGACTCGTGTATCACTTCGCTCGGTGCTCATGGCGCTGGCTAGTCGTTTGACCCGGTACTCTCGCTCTGCTACGGCACGTTCCTTTAGTCGTGTCGCTGATACATTTGCGCCGCTGGATGGAGCTGAGTCTTGCTCCTGTCGTTGTTTCCTCTGCTCGGCCGCCTTTATGTGTTTTCGCCCGGTGAGATGGTTCTTGTAGACGTTTTCGTTCTTAAACTCCTTTTGACAGTCCTCGCACCATACAGCTTCCGCTGTGCTGGTCTCCTTGGTAGCGTTCGCCGATGATGAATCCTTCTCCCAGCCCCGAATCTCGTCCTTTTCCCATGCTGTCTCGAATTCTTGATCGAAAGATGCAAGCACCTTGTCGACATTCTCTAGCGGCCGTGTTCGTCGCATAAAACTCTCGAGGTATTCTGCTAGTTCACCGACATACTTGAAGTACTGATCTGTCAACTTATTCGCTCGCGTGACACCGCCATGTCCTGGGGCAAAGTTGTCGAAGTTCTCGAGATATTGCAGATATGTGAGTCGTCGAACATTGGGAAGATTGAGGTAGGCTTCGTGGCAGATGTTTAGGTCGAAAAATCGTCCGTAAGCTTCCTCTCCGGAGAATAGAGAGTCGACAATAGATGGTAGCGGCTCTCCATCCGATCTCTTGATCTGATATCGCTGCTCCGAGTTTTCGGCTTGCTCGTAGGGGTATCTCTCGTGATGCTCACGAACATCTTTGAGCTGTTTGTAGAATTCCGCGAAAGGATCGCCTGTACCAATCTGCTGGATCTCCTGCGCTCGAACACCGTTTTCGTCTTTGTAGATATCGAGCAGATTTTTCGACTGGACTTGAATTTGGTCTAGTAATTGAGAAATCTCATGATCTCTGTTGAGGCGATCACGGATCTGAACAGTTAGCGGGCGATTGACTATGCGTTTCAAGCTACTCACATGTCTGGGCTCATCGCGAATGCGATCAGCGATACCTTGTTCGAGACGCTCTAGATCCTCGTGGATGTAGCGCTGCTCTTCAAGAACAAGCATTTCGGCAGAACTTCAGTACGAGATCTCTCGTGGATATCAGGAATTGAAAATGCAGTGATCCTCAGCTGGGTGAAGATGATAAAGTTGAGCTTGATGCTGTCAAAAAAATTACGGAGCCTGTCGCGAGTTTCAGTGGCGTTCAGGCGCGCAATTACTGACCGAAGAATATCCGGCGCGCGTGTTACGTCTTTCTAAAAGTTGCAGGCCAAAACTTTGACCCCAGAAAAAGCTCCTACTCCATCGCGAAAGCGTCATTCTCTATTTTACAAACTCATCAACAACAGACGAAATCATGGCTGAAGGAGCTAGTGGAATTGACCGAAAGGCCGATGAGAGGATGGAATTTTCCACCTCCAAGGAGGTCACGGTTCACCCTACATTCGAATCGATGTCGCTGAAAGGTATGTCACATGGTGGGCTTTTATGATATACCTAACATTATCCAGAGAACTTGCTTCGTGGTATCTACGCTTACGGATACGAGTCGCCTTCTGCTGTTCAGTCTCGAGCCATCGTCCAGGTCTGCAAGGGACGTGACACCATCGCCCAGGCTCAATCTGGTACCGGAAAGACTGCTACCTTTTCTATCAGTATGCTGCAGGTCATCGATACCGCGGTGCGCGAGACACAAGCTCTGGTTCTGTCGCCGACACGAGAACTGGCTACTCAGATTCAGTCCGTTGTCATGGCTCTAGGCGACTACATGAACGTGCAATGTCACGCTTGTATCGGAGGCACAAACGTCGGAGAGGATATTCGCAAGCTCGACTACGGTCAGCACATTGTCTCAGGCACCCCAGGCCGTGTGGCGGATATGATTCGACGACGACACCTGCGTACCAGACACATCAAGATGCTGGTCCTCGATGAGGCTGATGAGCTTCTCAACAAGGGATTCCGAGAGCAGATCTACGATGTTTACCGATACCTCCCCCCTGCCACCCAAGTCGTGGTTGTCAGTGCCACTCTCCCGTACGATGTCCTCGACATGACGACCAAATTCATGACCGATCCCGTCCGCATTCTCGTCAAGCGTGACGAATTGACACTCGAAGGTCTCAAGCAGTACTTTATCGCCGTCGAGAAGGAGGACTGGAAATTCGACACCCTATGCGATCTCTACGACACCCTCACCATCACGCAAGCCGTCATCTTCTGCAACACGCGACGCAAGGTCGACTGGCTCACCGACAAGATGCGGGAGGCAAACTTTACCGTTAGCAGCATGCACGGCGATATGCCTCAGAAGGAACGAGACAGCATCATGCAGGATTTCCGACAGGGTAACAGCCGTGTTCTCATCTCGACTGATGTGTGGGCTCGTGGTATCGATGTTCAGCAGGTCAGTTTAGTTATCAACTACGACCTTCCCAGCAACCGTGAGAACTACATCCACCGCATTGGTCGCAGTGGACGATTCGGTCGCAAGGGTGTTGCTATCAACTTTGTTACTACCGAAGATGTGCGCATCCTGAGAGACATTGAGTGTAAGTGTCCTTTGTTTTTGGGACTGAATGAAACTGACTTTTTAGTGTACTACTCTACCCAGATCGACGAGATGCCCATGAACGTTGCCGACCTCATTGCATAAGCAAGAGTCAGTAGACAAGTGAAAGCGCATTCAATCAAGGAAGAAGAACCGCGTCGAGGAACGTGGTGAAAAGCGTGGAGGAAGGGGGCCGTGTACTATGCCTAGTAGGTTGCCTATATCACAACACTCATCCTCTGAACACAACTAATCCAGCCAGATTCAAGTGCAGAAGAAAACCAGATTGTCAAGAAAAAAACAAACGGGGGCATCAAAAGACCCCCGGACTTGGGACATGTAGTGTAGCAAAACAATTCAAAAGCTATTACAGAATCTGTGATTCAGTCTTATCAGCTTGTCGCCCGAACATTCCTAATTGGTATAAGCACCCATCTTTGACATGGTGTGGGCCATCGCTGATGATCCTTG
Organism: Fusarium beomiforme; assembly: GCA_002980475.2. Taxonomy (NCBI): domain Eukaryota; kingdom Fungi; phylum Ascomycota; class Sordariomycetes; order Hypocreales; family Nectriaceae; genus Fusarium; species Fusarium beomiforme. The sequence continues at coordinate 136,743 of PVQB02000246.1, forward strand.
TAACCCGAAGCCCAATTTTAACGTCCATGCTTTGTGTTATCACGATCAAGACGATCAAGTTGTTTCTTTTACGTGATGGATTGCTCTTTTATGATCAACGTGAGATCTTCCCCACGGGGTAAAGAGATTACAACAACAACATGAGTTTCATTGCGCTGGTTGTGAGTCGAGTTGATACACTGCTTTGCAGTATTATTAATTTTAGCGGGTACGGGCTAGGGGACTAAGGGTACAGCAGATCTGTGGTGGACTTAGGTCAGTTGGCACTCTAGGGGAGGTCAGAAAACGTAGGACGCCAATCCTAAGTTAAAAAAGCTTAGGTAAACTTTAGCAAACTTTAGGCTGCCTTTTGATTAATTTACTTTTGTCACCTAGTTCAAGGTTCGAAGTTTTCTGACACCCAAAGAGTCGTTAGCCTCAGCAATCGTTGATCACAAGTCTAATGCACGAATATGCAAGAGCATCTCCCAATTGTTATATATTTAAGCCACTTCTTTCTTGCTTCGTCGTACTGCTCTTTGGTGACCACTGCTTTGGCCTCTTGATTATTCTCGGACATGGTGGATACGCTCATTTAGAGATGTGAAAGAATTGTAATGTTCGAGACAGATATCCGGGGTAACGGATAGCTTCATCTTATAGACAGAGCTTTTGAAGTAAAGCTCAATAGAAACTTCATTCTACGACAAATTCTCGATAATGCATCACGAATACAATTACTTCAAAGCTTCAATTATGCACCGTTGCCTACAATTGGGAACTTGAACAAGCCACCTTGAACAGGCCAGAAAATACGATGCTGAGACAACTGGTAAAGCGTTGGAGTCTGCTGATGACGACTCCGGCGTTTTCTGTCCTATATTACTCTCTTTGGAATGTTGAAGCGATAGCTCACCTGGTTGTAAGTCAACAGCCAATAAGACAACCCAATGGCTTAGTCTAGATGCATTATAGAAGGCCCCTCATAATTCGCGACCCTTATCAGCTCCTCTAATCCATGAGGTAATTCGACCGTTAGATAAGGTGTCTGGGTGTCAACCCTCCCTCGGCCGAACCGCCCTGATACCCATTTATTGGTAGCTGGAACCCACACGGGAAGTTTTCAAATCGCCTGCACTAAGCTGAAAAGGGCATATATTTTGCAGGTAAATCGATGCGGAGGTTACTTAGCGCATGGGCTGGTGTAACTTGGATATCTGGGGTAAAGATAAGTCATGCATATATAAGAGGCTCATATCCCATACCAGACAATATATCAAATTAATATCGACAAGAGAATTCTACCAATCCTGAAACAATATCTTTGCTTTTCTGCCAGAGAATGAAAACAACTTCTTACTACACTCATCCGACCATCGACTCAAGCTCTGGTGTACCATGGAGAAAGCAACACAAATGAACCAAGCCGAACGCGATGCCCTCGACCTCGCAGCCCTCGGCCACGAGCAGGCCCTGTCTCGAAAATTCAGCACCCTAAGCATGCTATCCCTCGCCTTTTGCATTCTCGGAACATGGGCCGTCTGCGCACAAAGTCTCGCAACAGGTATTGAGAACGGCGGTCCTGTGACTTGTCTCTGGGGTCTTGTCCTCGTTACGCTTTGCAATGTTGCTATTGCCATGTCCCTGGGCGAAATGTGCTCCAGTATGCCGTCTGCTCTTGGGCAAGCTCTTTGGGTGGGAAAGCTTTGGAAGACTGGTGCTGGGAGGTTTGCGAGTTATTTGACGGCTTTCATTAGTGTTGTGGGTTGGTGGTGTCTTTCTGCTTCGCAGATTGCTTTCATGACGGAATTCGTTTTGTCGATGAAACTCATGTTTGATCCTGAGTGGACGGGAATGAACAACGGTTGGGTTCTCTTCCTCGTCTATACTGGAATCAACATCTTGTTTACGTTTGTAAACTACGTCGGCTGCCGATCAGAGAAATTCCTCCCCTGGTTCAACAACTTTGTCGCCGTTGGCTTTGTCGGCCTCTTCATCGCCTTCTGTCTCGTCCTTCCTATCCTTGTTGGAACGAATTCGACTCTGGAATATCAATCGCCAAAATTCGTCTTTGGAACCTGGATCAACCAAACGGGTTGGTCTGATGGCGTTGTTTGGTTTCTTGGCCTCGTTCAGTCTGCGTATGCTCTGACTGCGTATGATTCTGTTCTTCACATGGTTGAAGAAATTCCCGCGCCTCGACGAAATGCCCCGAGAACAATGGTTTTGGCTATCGTTATGGGTGCTATTTCGGGATTCGTCTTCTTGGTTGCTTGCCTCTTTTGCATTCAAGACCTTGCTACAACTCTGGATGCCCCCTCTGGATTTCCTTTCATCGAGGTTGTTCAGAATGTCGTTGGCCTCAAAGGAGGAGCGGTGTTGATTGCTCTGTTCACTTTCAACGGATTTGGTCAAGGCGTATCGATTTTGACTTCAGCTTCAAGACTGACCTGGAGTTTTGCCCGTGATCGAGGTCTTCCATATGGCGATTACTTTGCCTACATTGACCCCTACTGGCAAGTTCCTGCACGTTCTTTGATTCTCCAAGGAGTTTTCATTAATATCCTTGGACTTTTGTATCTATTCTCAAGCACTACCCTCTCAGCCATCTTGAGTGTCAGCACCATTGCCCTGACAATTTCATACGCGATCCCTATCGCTGTCTTAATGGCCGTCGGTCGAGATAAGCTACCTGCTGGAGGAGAGTTTGGTCTGGGCAGATTTGGACCAGCTCTCAACATTATTTCCATCGTCTACACTGCCATCACAACTATTTTCTTCTTCTTCCCAGGGTCACCAAGCCCAGCCGTTGGAGATATGAACTTTGCCATTGTTGTGTTTGGGGGTATGTTGGTCATTGGACTTGGGTTCTGGGTTATCAAGGGACAGAAGTGTTTCTTGAAGATTGATGATATCTCCGATCATGTTCTTTATGGCCAGGGAGAGGATATACAGCCAAGGACAGAGGAGTTCTCAGAGAAGAGATAGCCGGTAGATAGTTATTATCAGAAGAGCTAAATGATATTTGTAAGCACAGGTCTTCATGGCATCTTTATTCGGCTATGAGATAATATGTCACCCGAATATCAAACTCTTTTAGAAGAATTCCTTCATTTCTGGGTCCGCAAGTTTCTTCCCTCTCGCAAGGGCTGCCCTCTCAGCTTTCTGGGCGGTTTCATCATATTCGTCACGTATCGTCTCCTTCAAGCAAGCCCACTTGCTTTCTGCAACATAAAACTGCAGTCCTCTGTACCAGTCAACAAGTTCCTGCCTGAAATTGCCCTTATTTTTTTTGATAAGTGAATCAAGAAGTTCTGCCGTGGCTGGTGCATCTTTGTCTTCTATTGCTTGACAAACATTCCCAAGAGTTGACATATGACGCTCCAAGTCACGTATCAATAAGTCGAAATAGAGTTCGATGAAATCCTGTTGTTGGCCTTGTGTTGGAAGAGTCCTTTCATGCAACTGATATTCCTCATAGATCCACCTTAAACTGCCCAGAGGAGTGTAGCCTTGAGGGAGGTTCCGAAGCTGCGGGTCGATATCCTTAAGGTCTTGCTGTGCAAGATAATTAACAACATCGAAGTTGTTGGAGTCAGCCGCTGTGTGAAGTATGCCACGTCGATCAAAACCGATGGCACTCAGTGACCCACCTGCAATAACAAGAGCTCTAAGGACGGGGACGTTACCTTGTACACATGCCGTCAATACTGGCGTTTGACCTATGTGATCTTTCGATTCGATATTAGCTCGATAAACTTGTAGAAGCTCGATTATGTCGTTGATTCCTTTGTGGTCTTCTCGTTCTCCATATGAAAGGTAATGCATTGGAGTTTCGTTGAACCCATTCGGCTTTGACGCGGGCGCCCCAGCCTCAAGCAATAATCGGACACAGGCCGATGACACTGCTTGGGCAGCAAAATGAAGCGCACTTCTGCCGTCCAAGTCAACCTGGCCGATAAGCCTCCGACACTCTTTATACTCCAAGAGTTTCTGTGTCATTCTCTTGTCCCCTCGCCGAACGGCCTCCATGAGGGGGGTGGAGCCAAAAGCATCTTTTTGAGTGATGTTCGCCTTGGCTTCGATCAGTTGCTCAAGTGCTTCAAAGTTGCCAGAAATAACTGCAACGTGAATTGGAGCATTTCCAAATTCGTCGAGTTCGTCGATGGCCCAAGGTTGCTCTCGTAATGCATCTAGCATTCCGCCCTCTGCTGCCGCTATGTGAACTTTAGTCATGCTCACATCTTCCCAATCGTGCACGAACGACAGGGCTTTGTTTATGGCTAAGATCTCTGAGACCTCAGGCTGTAAGAGATTTTCTGAATTAAGTTGGTATCCGATGTCTCTGTTCAGCATCAGCGGTGACTGAGATGCGCATGCCATAACGGAACAAACCTGGGTAGCCCCTGACGTGGCAATATATTTTCCCATAGTTTAAGAAGGATTTCAATACATCCCCAGCTCCGTAGCCTCCCTGCTAACTTGGATTCTGATCAGGTTGCCTATTTCCTATTTCATGCTGGGTTTACTCACCACTAGTAGGGGCCAACCATCACCGTATGTATCATCTGGAAAGTACACAAACCCGTCTCTAATACTTTCTGCCAGTAATGGAGGGTTACTAAACGTCAACAAAATACGTTTATTTGACATAAGATCTCTTGACGGGCGCAAGGAGCAGCTGATCCGAGGTCCTTGATGCGCTTGAAATGAAAGAATTCCCCTCCATAGCCAATTTGGAAGCCGAAACTCGAGCTCAACTCCAGACTTGGGTCCACACTTGTTTTGACAATCCCTCCCTGTATATTTATAACTTACAAGCCATGAACCAAATAGTGATCTCGTCCATGCACCGGCATGCTCTTTTCTGCTCCGGTGACACAGGCACTGACAGGTTGACCTGCATAAGCGGGTGCCGAGAGGTTGTATCGTAGTCACACAGACAAAGGTCTCGTCTTTGATGGTGGTAACTGTATTATCGGCATTGTTTTTGAAGGGCAGTTGCGAGATACCAGCAGTTCTATTCTCTTCCGTTGCTGGTGAATCGGGCTTATTGAGAATGGCCATATCTTGTGTCCATGCTTGAGAGGTTGTGGTTGAACTTTCTGGCATGTAATGGGGTCCTGCAAGTAGTCTGGGTAAGCTCTGAGAGATATTGTGAGTCTCTTGTGTATAGTAAGTCAATTGTTGGGTCACGCGGTGAAAAAGCCTTTGAACTTGTCAGTTTAAACACAACGCAGCATATGAGAACTCACACTTCTTGTCGCACATTTCCTCTGTCTACCATACAGGATACTCTAAACGTTATAGCCATGTGTAGGTTGGACTTTGTAGCCTGAGCTCTCTCGCGGAGTTCCTCGATCTTTCTTGCTTCAGAGAACCATTTGACCTTATCTGTGTATCGCTTCGGATCGTGGGCTTTACGGGAGCGCGAGTATTTCTCCACGATCTCATTAAGCTCCTCCAATATTTCTTCAAGCTCTTGTATTGTCAAGGCCACTAGGGGATGATCTATCGAGCCATGGAGCCGTTGTGCTGGCATCGTCGAGTCTGTCTGTTCTCTAGCCTGAATGATGAAGCAGTCGATCATGAGTATCTGGCATCAGTTAGAACAAGCCATGCCTACATGCATATGGCTAGCTTGCTTCTCTTCTTAATTTATTACAGTCCTTCTTCATTTCGGAGTTCTGTCGGAGAAAGTCGACAGCCTTTAATGTCCCTTTCACCGCTTGTGCCAATGCGATAGAGCTCGCAATGGCCCCAAGAATCTCAAGACCCGACATCGTGGGTATTGTACGTAAAACTCGATCGTTTAAGCGCGATTAGTTCATAGATGATGTGTGATGCTTAAGTCTGAATCGGTTGGGAAATGCATGAGAGAAGAGAAGAGAAGAGAAGTTGGGAAGAATGATCTACTGAACAGCCTAATCAGGCTGTGCTGATACGCCTTGTTATTTGAAAGCGCCACCTAAAGCTACAGAACGAGCTGAAAGCTGCAGGAAGTGCAGGTGATGGGTTTCTAGATGTCATCTTACCATCCCGTTCAATCAGTGGTTTCTGAGGGTCAAGATAGCATGATAAATCCTCTACCAAGCTTAACTTTAGCTCAAATCTCGCCATAATTAAGTTTTCGTATTAATTAGCTAGCTTCAGAGACCTTTACTTGAAGAAACAGCTTGACCAGCAATAGCTGATGGGAGCATGATCACCAGGCTCTTGAACCAATCAGACTTGCAGTGCTCTCTATTGCACGCTCCAGCTGAGCGCTTGAGAACACAGCCGACTTTCACGGGAGAATATGCACAAGAACATGATATAAAATATAATTGCATCAGCAATCGATGTTTCAGTGCGAGTAGCTCATTCTTATTAGCCTGTACTTAAAGATTGGTGGTCCAGTTGATGAGGCTATTCAGAACCTACCCCGGAGTTTAGCAAGACTAAAACCACATTAGCAAGCCGTATGAGCGTGCTAGAGAGTCAGAGAGAAAGAAGGGAAACGGCCAACTCCCCATAAATTGATACGTCCTCGAGGCCAATGACCAACCATTCAACCATGATCTAATTAGTTGTAATAAGCTTAGGGTTATCATTATTTGTCGAGGTAAAGTAACCTCTATCCTGAACTTTTCTCTTGCAACCCCAGGATGAGATAACGCCAAGAATGTTACAGTTAAGCATATTCTAGTGCTAAGTGTGATCATCAATTCAAGTTACAAAATGCGCTTCCGGTTTCTGCTTCTAGGTTGGTATGCTGTAGTTACCTTCGGTAGTGGAGCTTGAAGCTCATGTCTGTGGGTGCACTATAGTTATTTCCATGATGAGTGCCTTGCATGAAGCCTGGACCTTGTTCAATGGACCTCTCCTCCTCAGGTGACTTGACTTATACGCGAGGCGATATGTCTGATGATCCATGAGCTTAAACGCAACGTCAAACACGGCTCGTTGCAACAACTCGGCAGTTGACTACAGTTGCAATTGATACAATGTCTGCCATCCAGAACCCACTGCCGGCAAAGCAAAACGCTACACTCATCACATCTCAACTTAACGTAAGTGCCACAACTGAATGTCCAGGCCTTTGTCGTTGTGACTCTGCTATCATGCTATCTCGATTACTAAACGCAAGGCATGAATGAGGCTGGAAGACCATTGGGACTTATCAGTGCACAATTGTAGGTGGTTTCAGATCTCTGCGCCGTTCAAATTCGCATTCAGTTGGGTGTCCCTTGAGAATCATCTCCAAGGAGCTAGCCTGAGCGTAAGATTCGCATTCTTTCACCAACTTGGTCATCGAGTCGCATAAATTCGACAATTTCAGACTCGATCACCCTCTTGTATCGTTGACGTAACGACCACACCTCGATTCAGGTTCATCCAGACTAAATCTCATCGGAACTGTCACAAACCGCCATAACCTCAGTTTCAGCTCAAAATCACCCAGAAACAGACAAGCTTCGATCCATCTCCCTTTAAATGTCACTCACAGACGTTTCAGACAACAAACCGTCATCGCAAAGCCGAGTCAGCTACCGTCTGTTTTCTCCTGTCGCAGGTCTAACAGAAAAAAACCTCCGTTAGTCAGGACAAAACCCGTATTGTGAAACGGAAGCGAAAAGTTTAAATTTGTGACGAGAACAGTCTAGGTTACCGGCTCTCTGGTCGCAATTCCAAGGAAGCGAGGAGGATCTTCGGAGGGAAGGTCTGTTTCTGGCCATGGCTGAAACGGTTCCAGGGTTGCCCCTGGTGAGTCTTCTCGAAAAAAGTCGTTGGGTCTTGGGGAATGAGATAAGTTGGGCGATATTCGGAAATGGTTCTTTCTGGGATGCATGGATTGGGTTGACGGCATGGGATTATGCAGTTCTGCGGCGTCAAGAGTGCCCAGAGTGTGGGAAAACGTGGTAATGACAGGGGATTAACTGCTGCCTCATGGACCCTGAAACAGATGCATTCTTCCTGTTCGCATTGTTGTCTCGATCACTTCTTTCTCAATGAGCATTGGTCTGTCAGCCTTCACATGTCCTCGACCCTCGGGCAGAAGATGCCAATGCTACCCGCGGATAAGGATCAGGCCATCACAGCGCGAACTAGAGATCAAAGCGCAAGAGTCATGCAAGACAAAACCGTCCATAGTCTGGGGCAAGGCACAGACACGGATTTGTATCTAGGACAAGCTAGCTGAACCTAATACAGAAAGCCCAACGCCACCACATGGGCAATATACAGTAAGGTCAAACCGGGCTGAATGAGAGTTTACGAACTGGCAGCAAAGACGAAGGTTGCCATGTGGGATGAAATGGGCGTTGGATCTAACGAGAATGGTATGTACATAATGTAACGAAATAACGGAACCGAGGGAACGTTCGGGGAAGATCCCCGGCGACAGGGGCTTTTTATTGGGAAGACATGGGATTTATGAAAGTTGGTAAATGAGCAGTGATTAAAACAACGCAAAATGCTACAGAGTGCAGATATGATTCTTGACCTACGAGTGTCTGTAGATGTACCGTAATATCGGCCATTGCAAATATCGGCCAAGTTCAAGAGGCCCTGTGCCACCCTTTCACCCGAATTGAGGTAGTCGTAAAATGGTGCGGAATGGATATGCAAGATTGAGTGCGTTGCCAAGACCTTTCATTAGCGTGCGTCCCAATTACTAAATATTAAATCATCCCCCAAAGTGAACGTTGAGTTTCTCGGGTCGTTATAAATGTCCGTCGACTGGAATGCAAACGGCGGCACTTTTCTATGAGCCATCACATTCGTGAGCCCTTCTCCCGAGCTTCCATTCGAGAATTCCATCCCCCTAATCTCGCTGCAACCTTGGCTATTTGGTTCTGCTGTTCCGCCTCGTTTAGCCAGGAACCAAGGACTGGGATCAAAGACTCGGAATGCCCCCCCGGTGAAGCCCCAATTTGGTTTGGGCCCGCCGGGGGAAGACGATCCGGGCCGATGATATCAAGGGTCAGAGCCATTATTGGTACCAAATCTCTGTTTTCTGTTGTCATTATTGTGAGGAAAAGTTCTTTTACTTGTCGGGTAGAAGTTGTGGGTACTTGACGATGAGATCGACGATGAGAGACACGATCAAAGGGACGCGAGTTGGGAGTTTGTACAAGAGATTCTGTATTCATTAGTGATGGATTAAGTTTGATACTCTTTAAATAAAGTTGTGCTGTAGAAAGTAACATCACTAAACACATCCTGCTCGTGCGTGCGGGTGAGGCGTGGATTGACGATGCACAACATGAAAGAAGCCTCGCACAGACTCTTAATAGCCACGCTATTATGATCGGGCGACCAATAGACACAAAATACACTTCATGGGGGAGAGTCAGCAGAAGCTTGATGGAAGAGAAGCCGTTATGAGCATCCAATTCCAAACATTGTAGGTTTACCCCTGACTTGTAAGACTAGTTCCGGGTGATTTACCAGGTAAATTGTCTCCCTGGTCAAGCGACAGCCTAGCCTGTAGGTACGGAGTAAACTAACTCGTAGGGCCAAAGAGGGCAGGCCGACCGCAAGCTATTTATTTGTGTTAGAGGGGGGAAACGAATAACGACCCGCGGTTGTCACTGGCCTGGTCAGTGCTTGGTAGATCAGCGACCGGACAATCTGCTCAAAGATCCTGGCTTGCATCTTGAGGACGGGATCGACAAGAGCTAGTGGATCATAGAGAAGGCGTTTGCATATGCTCGAGTCAGCGGAAGTTGTATGAATAATGAACAGTAAGCAGGTGAGATAGGGCGGTTGGAGATAACAGAGAAGAAATACAGAAGATGGTACCTGATGTTCTTAAGACAGGGATCAAGCACTGGGGAAGAACAAGGGTTCAATGTGACAGTGTGATTGTGCCTGGGAGACTTGCATAGGAAATCGCAGGGCTTGACAGTCTTAACAGCAATTGTGTGGGTGGGATTGAGGCTGACTCGGAAATCTAGCAACATTAGCAGACATTTGGACATTACCTGAATAGGATGTTGTGAAAGTCGTAAATTGCCCAATTGATCGAGTCATTATCACCATGAACCTTTGATCTACTTATTCTGCCCCAGAGAATATATATCACAGTCACATTGCATTGCATATGTTTTATTTGTTATTGCTCGAGCTTCAATAGTTCTCCGGGCCGTGTTTGTGTCTGATGCCACGTGCGGTTCCGTCCCTTGCCATGTGTTGTAAGATTGAAGTGGGGGAACGAGACAAGATGAATGAACAGGATACGAAGCAATTGATGCACAGACTTGATATGTTCTTTGCTTCAAGTCTGTCTAATCATGGCCTGATAACAGAAGTGAAGGTGTTGTGTGGTTGGGCAAAGTAGTTCCTTCTGTGAAGGCAGTCTCGAATCAAATCACCACTTTTTGACAGGTTTTGCTTTTTCGCTGCATCTTCTCTTCTTCTCCAACATTTTTCGAATCATTTATTCTTGGCACTCTACTCTAATTCGACAGTTTCCTTTCCGTCTGCTGCTTGTCAGTCAGTCATTTCTTTTTGCTTTTTCTCGAAAGATCCTTTCCTCTTTTCGCTTGACGTCCCGACCGATTGGCGTTCTTTATCGTACCTACACTGCACCACTAACGCTTTTAACCTACGGTGCAATCTGTGCGGTACCTCTAGGTACAGACCCAAATTTGGTTCCCTGACTTCCATGTTCTTTTTAGCTGTTGCTTCTATCGGTTCATTGTGGAGTTGATTTCGCCTGGGCGTACGCGCGATTGTGGTAGACATTTGACATTCCAGAATGTCTCACTTCAACTGACTACCTACTACACTTCAGCTTCATCTTTATTTGTTGTCTCGCTTCGTGCCGATCCTTCTCCGCGGACATCATTTCAGAATTCCATTATTACATTGACGATTGCGATTGGGCTCGGCCTCAACAATTTTCTACGACTCTTTTAGTGCTTGATCTTGGCCAGTCCGTCACCCACTAACATTGCCGTTACTCTCGTTATGCAAATGCACCAGGCGCTTAGCAGGCTGTCATGAACCTTTCATGACTCGTTGCGCCCATCTCATTTCCGTCTTTCTGGCTCGCCGTCAATCAGAACGAACCATCTCCAATAGTTAGTCTGTCTAGCTCCATTTGGCTATTCAACAAGGCTGTCAGTTAGCATCACATCACATCCCTCCGTCCTGTAGGTGGCTGCAGCAAGGGTTTTTTACGGTTTTCTTCTCTTCTTCGTTCTTCGTCTTCAAGCCAAACCTGAATCAGCCTTGTTGCACAACCTACGCCATTGCATCATAAAATGCTTGGCCGTGTCGCCAAGATCATTTTGACTATTCATAAGGCATTGAACAAGTGTCTTGGACATGATCGGAGCCGCTCATAGTTAATCCCTAGTTTTATGATCATCAACTACCAGGTTCAAAAAAGTTGCGACTCGGACAAGAATCTCCAAAATCCAACCTGGAGCCTAAAAATCACAGATACGCCGAAATCCTTTGACTCGTGAGACCCGTTCAGTGCAGACGACCTAGACAAGCTCAAAAACCGTCAATTTCAACACTGCAAGGCCCCAAAACCACCACCGACACCAATAACAGTGGCCAATGCTAGGCAGCGTATCGGTCTACCATCCCTGCGGATCCCTTGCACCCTGTGCGATCGCCAACCCGACGGACTCAGGGGCCCCGAACGAGCGCTCGGTCACCTCCAACTCTCACAGGTAGCCCATTGCTTGGGTCGCTGTTGGGTCTAGCTCCAAGCCTTCAAGCCCCCGAATCCCCGCAGAGCAGTCGAGGGTCCCCCCCCTGACGCCTCTTTTTTTTTCCTCGCTCGACATCAACCTGTAAGGGTAGGGTCCTTGTACCGGTGTGGATACACACTTTGACTGCACTGCACTGCTCTGCTCATCTGTTCCGAATTGCCTAGGTGTCCCTGGTCAGTCAGTCAGTTCACTTCTCGACTTCTTAGTTTGGCTGGCTCTGGTTCCTCAAAAGCGCCGTGCCCCGTCTTCTTACCCCCATCCCCTTCCCTCTTGTCTACTGTTTCTTTTTTTGTCGTTCATAGCTTTGCCTTGCTTTGCTTCTGCAAAGACTCTTTTAGACGCTGATTCAGGCCCTGTCAGATCTCAATTGCTTGCTTCCTTGCATCAAAGACACGAGGTCAACGCCCGCGCATCCCGCGCTGTAGCCGTCGAATCATTTCTCGCTTCGTTCCGATCCTCGACGCACCCTCGACGCACGACGGACGCTCGTCCCTCTCTTATTCACCTCTTTTGTCCGCCTCTGCTTGCGCGCCCACCCACGGACCCTTCCCCTCCAGTGCCAGTGAAGTCCAAACCGTTCTTAGACGCGCCCCACCTCCCCGAAGCCTCAGCTTTCTCGTCTGGTCTTTCTATCAGCCCAGATCAGATTCTACATACAACAAACACGAATTCCTTCGATTTTGTACGACAACTGTGTAACCGTTATATCCGACAAGCCCGCCAAAATGGGCCTATTTTCTCGTAAAGACAAGACGCCAAAAGGCGACCAAGCCATCAACACCTCCCAGTCCAATGTGAGCGTAAACTCGCACTCTTCGAGCTTGAGATCTCCTGCTCCTGGCGCCAATCGCAACCCCCTCAATCGAACTTCTGCTACTAGCACATCTCCTGGTGGCCCAATGTCTCCAGTCAAACTCCCAAAGATCGATCTTCCTCGACCACCGGACCCTCAACTCGACCCTGCTGGATACCTGCGAAGTCTTGGTGCTGTGAGAGAGCGAAGCAAGATTGTCACAGATAAGGCGCTGCGCAATGAATTGAAGCATTTCGATGTGGATATGGGCAAGTTCCCTGATGTGGTTACTTTCGTTACCGGAATTATCAAGGTGAGTGACTACGAAAATCGCAAATTTCTAGCTAACACCGTATAGCGTGACTATGATGCCCCATTCCTCAGCATTCCTGGCCATGGTCGATACCAACACTTTGCTGTTGGAGGTCGAGACCGTATTGCCCAGCTACTTTCCACCTGGCCCACCAATGTGGATAACACAGAGCGATGCAGGCGTTTGATCGACCTTTTTCTAGTCAGCGTTCTCCTAGATGCGGGCGCAGGCACTTCCTGGTCATACAAGAGTAATGAGAATGGTCGCGTGTACAGAAGATCAGAGGGTATCGCAGTTGCTAGCCTGGAGATGTTCAAGACTGTGAGTAATATTTTCTGTCGCATCATAATATGCTAATTTGGGCAGGGATTGTTTTCTGGAAACCCCAACAACAAATTCCAAGTCGACAAGGACGGTCTCAAGAATCTCACCGTCGAGAAGCTCGCTGCCGGGCTTCAATCAAAACCAGGCAATGAAATGGCTGGTATTCAGGGTCGCACCGATCTCCTGATCCGCCTTGGAGAAGCTTTAGCCGCTAAGGACGATTTCTGGGGCTTTGAGGGTCGCCCTGGATGCTTAATTGGTATGTAACTTTAACGGTCTCCCGCGACAAAGCTAATCTTTTTTAGACCATCTCCTCGGCCACCCCTCAACACAAGCTTCATCCATGCTTATCGTTCCACTGCCCGTTCTGTGGAACGTTCTAATGACCGGCCTCGCTCCCATCTGGCCCACAAACCGAACCGCTATCAATGGTGTTTCTCTCGGTGATGCTTGGCCTTGCCAGGCTATGCCTCAACCTGGCGCATCACCCAAGGTTTCCGCTTTCCCAAACAGCTCAAATGCCGCTGCTTGGGAGTCTATCCTTCCTTTCCACAAGCTCACCCAATGGCTCACCTACTCGCTTATGCAACCCATGCAACAGCTTCTCAAGATGCACTTTGCCGGAACCGAATTGCTCACTGGCCTGCCCGAGTATCGAAACGGTGGTCTTTTCGTCGATATGGGTGTCTTGAACTTGAGAAAGGATGATTTAGAGAGGGGCCTTCAGAACTACAACGAGTGGGTGCAACGGACAGGCGCAAAGGGTGTCGAGGTAGCACCCATGTTTGAGCCTAGCGACGATGTCATTGTCGAGTGGAGAGGTGTCACAGTTGGCTTCCTCGATATGCTGTGCGTCGAGGTTAACAAGGCGCTTAAGCCAGAGTTGGGCGGAAATGAATTGACTTTGGCGCAGCTGCTAGAGGCTGGTAGCTGGAGGGTAAGTTTAATCCACCAAACAACATCCACCACACCAAACACTAACACATTTCAGGGCGGCCGTGAGATTGCCGAAATCAACAGACCTAACACAAAGGAGCCCCCGATCCTTATCGAAAGCGATGGCACCGTATTCTAAGTCAAGGTCAAAGGCTCTTCATATGACCCTTCTTGGATGTATTACTGAAATGACACATTACGGCGGCACTGGGATAGAGAGCGTGTGGAACACTGAAGCTTCAACTCACTTCGAAAGCATCAGCATTATTCAATTAACCAGAACATGTTTTTTTGCCGCTCAAAGGCAACAATTAAGCTGCATTTGCCATTAAATGGCAAAGAATTAAGGGGCGGTTGTGGTTTTTTTTATTACGCAAATGAAATCAAGGCAAAAGAGAGCTGCAGGACGGAAAAGGAACCTTGACAGGGGTTTGCCTAGTTTATAATTGAGACACAAGTCAAGTCAAGTCGTTGAAAGCGTTTACGCTTAATCATTTTTCGCTGTCCTGACCAGATCAATTGGGATTGTTGGTTGTTTCTATTACATCGATAGATACATGCAGACACTTTTATCCAGTCATGCAAAAGCCCCCGGTATCATTTCGCTTCCCTCCAATGCTATTATACAATGCCTGATCCAATTGAACAGTGTACATGCTGACCTTATTTTACATTTGCTTGATGGTACAATCGCTTATCGCTTGTACTTCTTCTCAAACTCCTCGCGCTCCAGCTTTCGGCGCATAGCCTCAAGCTTTTGAATCTGCTCCTTTCGCGCCTTCTCAGCTCGCTCCTCAGCAGTACCGCTGTACTGATTCGTCATGTTGCCGAGTTGATCAGAGACTCCCTTCTTCATGGTGTCGAGGTTATCGGTGAGACGCTCACGAAGACCCTCGAGGCCCTTGGCTTGAGTGGCTCGGGGGGGCTTGTAAACAGGCTCCTCGAATTTAGGGATGGGGAGATCGAGAGCACGACGGACGGACTCGTTGTTGAGAATGGCGGCGGTGACAAAAGTGGCAGCTCCAGTGGAAACCATCATGAGGTTGACACCAGCGCCGAGGAAGCTTGTACCTATCAACGTGACTGCACTCATGACGTAGACCATGTTCTTCATCATGGCCTTTTGAGCGGGTGGTGTGTATTTGGAGTTGAGCTTGACTGACGTTAGCTAGGTTTTCTAATGACGAGCAGAAAACTTACCTTCAAGGTGCCGATCAGAAGAGCGGTACCCGCCATGGGGAGGACGTAAAAGGGATCAGCAGCGGTGAGGTCAGTGAACCAGGCCCAACCAGCCTCCTCCATGGAGGGAACGGGAACATGGATCATGCCGTTGATGATTCGGAAAAGACCGAAACTGAAGGGAATTTGCATAAATGCCCAGAACATGTGCTTCATCTCAGCTCCGTATTCCTTGCGGACCATGTTGCCGATAAACTGTCCCTTTTGCACCATCTCGCGGTCGCCGGTCTGGTAACCCTTCTTCATAAGCTCGAGACTCTCTTTAGAACGAGGATCGTCCTTCATCTTGGCCGTAGCAGCGCTGAACTTTACACTGCGAAGTTGAGGGTAAATCATGATGGCACGTAATAAAAGTGCGGTTGCGATAATGGAACCGCCCCAGCCAAGGCCGGTATAGACATGAACGTGCTCTAGAATCCATTGCATGACCGATGTAGGGCCCCAACCATAATCAAGACCAATCTCTTTGAGGAAACCAATGTTCTCAGGCATAGTGAGAATGCTAGGATTGGCGAGGTCGGCGATGCTTTCGAGGTCGAATTCGGAGGGCAGAACGGAAGAAGGTTCAGCAGACTGTGTTACATCTGCGAATGTTTCGGCGGGCATGGTAGGAGCATTGTTGGTGGGTGTAGGATTGATGGTCTCGGGAGGAGTTGGAGCTTCGGGTGTTGTGATGGCTTCAACGGTGGGCTCTTCTGTCTTCTTCTTTCCATAGATATTGTAGCCCCATAGGGAGAGTTGCCTTGAATAAGCAACGCCTCCCAGAGCAATCGGCGGAGCAATGCTCTTGACGCCAACTCTTGTCCCAGCCGTAAGAGGTGTGGGAGCGCTCTTCAACGCTGTACCGAATTGTCGAGCATCGAATTTTCTACCCAGGGTCCTTGACATCTACAGTTGTCAGTGCAGTCCTCGAATTGGTCGGATAGGTGTGTGTACAGATGGACCGCATGGCCTTTGGAAGGCGCCCGAAGGCAAAGAGCGCACAATTCCTCGGCTGGGGAGCATTGCGGTGGTGATGAGGTGGGATGGTCGGACTAAACTTGCGCGATGTTGCTGGGAATTTTTTGGAGGGTTTCCGGGACCGGCGGGTAAATGTCGGTTCGCGATAGTCCGTCGCCGATGATCTCCGGATGAGCTTGTCATTGGGCCTCGGCTTGTGACGAGTCGATTGGAGTGATTAGAGCTGAGAGACTGAGTCGAGTGGCTGTAATTGAAGTTGAGGCGTTCGAATGAGTGATTTTACATTTTGAACCACCGGTGTAACGAAACGCCACAATCCATGTTCCTGTCTAATATATAATCTCAAATTATTTAACATGATATGCATTCATCCTCCCTGCTCTTTCGTAGATGATTCATAAGACGGGCGGTTGCTTTTTTGGCATGACAGATAAAAATCCGCAAGGTGAAGGACTTCCGACAGTTTACTCCAGGCTTGCAAGATCGTCCAGCGAAGGGCGAGGAGCGTATGACTTTTCTCGAAGCTCGATACCAGGTCCGATAGGGTGAACTCTTCTTCGTGAGAGGGGGAAGACCTGAGTTTGTTAGCAAGGTTCATCATAGAAGCATAATTTCGCAGCATAACGTACCTTTGTACCTCCCCAACCTAGTCTGAAAGCAGCTTCATGGGCAAACAACTCTCCAAAACCAAGCATCATACCGTTAATGAAAGGCAGTAGGAGGTTGATAGCAGCTCCCCGCATCAAAGACCAAACTGTAGGAGGCCTGTAGAGGATAACAGGGGAGTTTGATGAGGGAGGTGAAGAGATGTCATCACCAGCATCGCCAGCATATAGTTCGCTGTCGGAACGCAATGTGACGCCGGACTCGGCGAGGTGGTTGTGTTCGTCGGACATGGCAGGCTTCGGAGTGCAAGCGTTCGGCGGGATAGAGCTCAAGAATATCGAATCGTTGGAAACGATTGTTGGAGTGGCCAGCTTGGACTACCTTAGCTTCTGAAGAGGTTGTTGACGATCTCGGCCTCTCAACCTTCGCGCGTGCTTCCCCCAGATCCTTACGTAAGGCTGCAGGACCGGGGCATTTTTAGTAGTGGGCAGCGGGTCAGTTGTGTCACAGGCAGGGAAGGAGGGAAGGAGGGAAGGTGGGGTGTAGGAGCCCACCGCCACCAACCCAGTGGAAGCTTCCTTTGCTTAGAAGTGACGAGCAACCTAAGCTGCCTGCCTGGGCTGTTGGCTTTACTTTCATCAACAAACACACTTTGACATTGACGTGTCTTTTCATTCCGGCTGTATCTTCTCAATAACCTCGACAACCATCTACACCTTTGCTACACTTGAAACTCGATTCATTTTACTTTCAGCTACCCCGCCTTACCATCAACATGGCAGACCACGACGCCCAGATCGTGGAGTTCGCAAACCTGAGCGGCGCAAGCCCAGACCAGGTTCGCATCTTCTTAACTCATACCAAATACTCAAGCTAACATATCAAAGGCCAGACAGTATCTTGAAGCCCACAACTGGGATCTCGCCGAGGCCAGCAATGCCTGGTTCCGTGATGCCGAAGAGGATAGCCACGACACACCCACAGCTCCAGCTCCTGCTCCAGACAATTACAACGGTCCTCGAACCCTTGATGGTCGGCCGGCG
Source organism: Fusarium beomiforme (assembly GCA_002980475.2). Lineage (NCBI taxonomy): Eukaryota > Fungi > Ascomycota > Sordariomycetes > Hypocreales > Nectriaceae > Fusarium > Fusarium beomiforme. The sequence goes on from PVQB02000246.1 coordinate 154,650, forward strand.
CCAGAGGCTGCCCGAAGTAGCCAACCGACCCGCAAGCCTGCCGCGTCGCAACAGAAGAAGAGGGGAATTGCTACTCTAGGATCTCTCGGTAGCTCATCCCATCAACACGATCATGGCGATGACGATGACGATGATTTCGACCCTGAAGAGGATGATAGCCGAGGCAACCTCTTTGCAGGTGGTGAGAAATCAGGACTGGCTGTTCAGGACCCCCATTCAGAGGGCGGCCCCCGAAAGATTATCAGCGATATTCTCGCCAAAGCACGAGCGTAAGTCAGGAAGTCTTTAAAGCAGGACCCAGCTAACAAATTAGTAACGCTCAACGCCCCGAAGCCGAGAACGAAGCCGGGCCTTCCGAGCCCAGCCGCTTCCGAGGAACCGGACAGACACTTGGCGGCGATGGTGTTGAGAGCCGCAGCATTCCTGACCCTCTTGGTCCAGTCCGCTCTTCAAACGCTGAGCCTCAAGAGCGGGTTCTTCACATTTGGCAAGATGGCTTCAGTATCGATGACGGTGACCTTCGCCGATTTGATGATCCCGCAAACCAGGCCGATCTTGCATTGATCCGAGCTGGTCGCGCACCTCTTCACCTCATGAACGTGCAGCATGACCAACCTATCGATGTCAAGCTTCACCAGCACGAAACACCTTACCAGCCACAGCCCAAGAAGTACAGGCCTTTCGGGGGCTCCGGCCAACGACTTGGAGCTGTTGTGCCTGGCGTTGAGAGCTCAAGTTCTTCGTCTACTGCCCCTGCATCTGCCCCGGCCGCTTCCACTTCATCCAATGCTCCAAGCGTCGACGATTCTCAGCCCACAGTCATGATTCGAATCCAGATGCCCGATGGCACGCGCCTACCTGCCCGATTCAATACCACTCATACCATCGACGACGTCTACGGTTTCGTGCAGGGAGCATCACCGGAGACACGTTCTCGATCATGGGTCCTTTCCACAACATTTCCCAACAAAGATCACACCGACCGCAGCATGGTTCTTGGAGAGATGCCTGAATTCAAGAAAGGAGGTACCGCTGTCGTCAAGTGGATTTAGATGGGTTAATCGGCGTTGAGGTTGATTTACGGACTGGCAAAATGCATCCAGATGCTAGCATTGACTGATAGAGGTCATGGATAGAATCACAGGTAGCTAAAAATGCGAAATAAAGTGTAAATGAGACTGTATGCATGCCCGATAATGATACTCCAAAACATCACCTAGAGTGGTATCTCAACACCTAACGCCAAATAACAAGCCAACGCCAAGACAACTCCAATCTATCTGGTCTTATCAGTTTAGGCGGCAGCAGTGGCGGTGTTGGCAGCTGGAGCTGCGGGGCCATCCAAAAATCTGAAATGCTCAATGGCAATTTGACAATTGAGCATGGCAGCGTTGAACCGAGCTTCCCCAGGCGGAAGTACAACCATGAGATAGGTGTTTGTCGTAAACTTGAGGATAAACAGACTGAATCGATTGCCTGCCTTATGCTCCATGCGAATGAACTGCTCAGCATTGCGCGGCGTACCGGTAAAGCGCGAAATACTCTGCTTGAAATGCTTCATAATGTTCGACATCCGCTCTAATCGATCCTCAGTAGGATTGCGCTGGCCTTCAGATGACGTCCAGGATGATACGGCGAGGAATGAGGTGCGCTCAAACAGCAGGAGTTCCTCCGCTTCAATGGCCAGTCCCAGATTCGCGAGATTTCGCTCAATGACGGAAAGATTAGGTACCAGATCGTGAATAATCGACGCCCAAGCTTTATACAAGCTCTGATCCCAAATCGACGTAGCAAACGGCGTGAGCTCAATGGACGACGCAGCAATGCCGACTGAATTCGCATACTCGAATGTTTTCTGTCGCACAACCCGAATGCGCTCATCGTAAACCGTCTCACGTGCCGTCGGAACAACGAGATCCATCTTGTGAATGAGGATATAGATCTTTGCGGCGGGAGAATATTGAAGCAAGGCGGAGAGGATGGACACGTAGGTAGCGAGATCGCGGTCGACGTCGCGGGATTCAATGTCGAAGACGTAAATGAGCACACCGACGTTGGAAAATACATGCACGCGCTGTTGCGAGAGGTAGTTTTCCATAAAGGCCTCTTGACCACCGCAGTCCCAGAGGTTGAGGGTAAGGTTTCCGAGGAACTTGACGTGCGAAAGATCGATGTCGATAGTTGCGCCCCTATACAGTCAGAAAACCCTCCATCTACATCGGAGGGGCAGCTTGGGCTTACAGTCTTCGTGTATCACGGGCAATGTAGTTGCTAAAAATGATGCTCCTCATGCTTGATTTTCCGGAGCCGGACTTCCCCATGAGCAGCACCTTTTTCTTCTTGGGTTTCTTAACTTCGCCGAGAAGTTCAGGTGCGGGCTGGGCCTCGGAGAGGGAGGTGTCGATGTAGGAGGCCATTGTGAACGTGCGTGTTGGGGGTTGGTGATGATGGAGTTTGGAAGTTGGAGGGGAGCTTGGAGTCGAGTCGAAGTAGCTTTTGGCGCTTGGGTCTTTTGGGGCTTAGCGGCCCGCCCCCGGATAAGATAGGTAGGTATCGAGGATGAAACGTCTTGGCTGGAAGCTGTCCTGCAACACAAAACACGACGCTAACGTATAATCCCGACCAGTGGTCAAATTGCACATCTTAGAATCGCCCTTATCTCGATAAAAAAATATTCATGAACAAGGACCCCTCGGGAAGTCAGAAGACTTCGGACCTCAAATAAGGGAGCCAGAATAAATTAGTCAAAAGGCACCCTAAAGTACCTAAGGCTTTACCTAAGCAATTTTGTCACTTGGGCTTAACGTTAAGTTTTCTGACATCCCCTCAGGGCCTCACCCTTTTTCCTGACTGCGTCACTAAAACCCGATCAAGGACCAGGTGCTTTGGCCTCGGGAGCCATTGGCTACAGCATAAAAGCCAGTTATCGATCGCTGGCTCCAGATTCCTTCGGACTTGATAAATCGTCATCCTCTGCGTAACTCCAGTGATCTTCCTCTAGCAATTCCCAAAGGCTGAAAAGCGTCAACCTTGGCCATTACTGTAAAACTATCCACGCAGCCAGATTATGCCAACATGACTTATTTCTGAGTGAAGACAAATCCCCCACTTCCAAGCATCATAAAAAGCTTTCCTACTAAGTATAGCATAAGAAATTTGTCTTTCGAATACAACGCAGTCACTGAGTGTTTACCCTTGTGCATAATTCGGCGACTAGGAAATCAGAGATCAGGATTGTGGCGTCATTTCGTTTCGAAGGACCTTCAATTGAGGATGAACAATCTAAAGCATAACAATCTTACGCTTGTGATGATATAGGAATAATATTCCATTTCTTAGTGTGGCAAGATAGAAAAAGAACACGTACCTTGTACACCCCTCTGTGCTTGCTTTTCCTGTGCACTACTGTGGCAGAATTCCTTCTATACACTGCTAAATGTCGGCATTAGCGAGCAATGATATCGTCTGGTCATATATGTGCTGCCAAATCAAGTACTTACATAGCTGTTAATAACGTTCTCTCATATATTCTTAGTTTCTACAGTCACTGTACATGTTAATCTCATTGTTCGAACCATTGCTGGTACCATGGCATAGGGTAACACTCCGCAAAACCAAGCGAAGACACTGAACTAACACCACCATCCAATCCCAGACTGTCTGGAAGCCAGGAAGGGAAACACGACAATGCGCTAGAACTGTAAAAGTATAGCTTGTTTCGTCTCATCTGAACCAAATCAATAACGCCAACACACAAGCTGTTCATTGAGAAAAGAATGCAGTATGGGTATTGAAAGTATAAACCAAGTCTAAATGCCCTCCATCTAAGTGATCATTGTATAACGCCTGTTGCCAAAGATCCATTTGAACGCCCATAAGAGATTCTTCATTCTCCCTGAGAGAATGACTGCCTTCGAGTTGAGGGACCCGCTGAGGTGTCATCGTTGCCTGGGCTCACTGATCCAGTGAGTATTGCCCAAACATTCGATTCAGAGCTCTTGTGGTCAACAATGTCACTTAATCAGTTAGCTTTTAACTTTTTCTCACCATGAAGAATGAACTTACGTCCTGTTACGATCATCCCCTCCGTAGAGGGCGTGGTCGTCGAGATAGATCAGTCTGCGAAGACCATCTGGATCGTTGCCAAAGCTCAAGAACTGAAATGTGAAAGTAGTGTCACCAAGGGACTTCTTTTCCATTCTCTTGATAACCTTTGTGATGCATGCTTCGACACCCTTCTCTTGACCAAGGGAAGTGCTGCCCTCCCAGATTCCATCTGTCAGAACAATAACACTAGTTGGTCGCTTGGCATCCACCATATTCAGATCGTCGAATATCCGGTTGAATGCTAGCTTCATATTGCAAAGCTTTTCAGCCTCGCTACCACTGAGCCATTTTTGTACTGGATCGATAAACCTCTCCATCTTCAGCGTTTGGGAGAAAATTTGAGGCCGACGTTGCATTGGGTATCTCTGATCGGGTTTTGATGTGAACCGGATTTCAGGACCAGCTGGATGGAACCTCCTGACGAGCCACACCAAAACCTCGATAACTTTCACAACCTCATGTTCCCTGCGACGCATTGTCACAGAGTCGTCGATTATAAATACAAAATATCGGCGCCCCATCCGGTTGCTGAACTGTTCATAACCATCCAATGATTCCCTTTCGCGGTTGTTTCTACGGTGAGTGACAACATAGTCTATAGTGATGTTCGGGTACATACTCGATCCATTCTGTTGATGTTTCTGCGGCGTGGGTCTCTTGGCATCGAGGGATGTTCTGATAGGACTCTTTACATCAGGGGTGGATTGACAGTGTTGAGCTTGACCGGCAAATGGGATGTCTGGATGCTGTTGTGGAGGCAAGGCGGCTCCAAGGTTCAAGTCGTTAACTGATACCGCGGACAGCGAGGGGGACTGATCTTCTAATTCAGCTATGCCTTGAGTATGACCGTGATTCCACAAAGGTGAAAAGCGTCGATCAACGGGAGTTCCATTGCTCGAAGACATTCGAGTATCAATGCCAAGGGGTCCTCGCTGGTGTATGCTCTGGTTTCTTGATGCCGTATCGAACGGCCTCGCCGCTTCTGGACGAGACAATGTCCGCTGTTGAGGAGACTGATATGATCGAAATGTAGACTCGGCTATATTTTTGGGTGATTCAGTTAATGCAGTGCCATGAAAGTCGAATTGAGGCAAGGGGGGCCCGCCATAAACCCCCGAGGCTTGAGCATGGCGGAAGTGGTCGTGATAAGTTCCCTCGAAAGACTTCCAAATATCGCTGGGTGATTTTCTTTGGCCTACTGGTACAAGCATCCAGCTCTCGAGAAGGTTGCAAACGCTACGTGACAGGGAAATGGGGCCCCGTAACGCATCGACCGCAGCTGAAAGTGATTTCCCCACGCAAGTGAGCACTGTAGAGCCGTTGTGGAAGCATTCTCCAAAGCTGTTGTCGATAAGGAATGCATAATGTGTTGAAATCTCTGTTCTGCGATAATTGGCAGCTTCTTTCAGGGCGGTCATTCCTCCAGCAACCCAAATAATAGCTTCGCTAATAACACATCCAAGAGACCAAACATCGGAGGCTACAGGGACCTGCCTTAAACCCCTCTCCTGATCTCTGTAGAATATTGATGCTTCTGGAGAGCCTAAGAAAGTTGGTCAGCAATGGCTTTGTAAGCGGGAATGGGAGTAACCACAATATGTCCGGTTTCCACCATTATCCTGAAAACTAAACTCATCGTCATCAAGTGGTCGATCGGGTGTTGCAGTGTCGAAATCAGCAAGCTTCGTATGGAAACCAGACGAGTACGTGCCATCTGTACCGGGAAATACCAAGATGTTCGCAGGCTTGATATCCCGATGAGCACTACAATGTTAGTAACGAATGAACAGGGTGGGAGTTTGCTGCATACAATCCTCTTCGTTGATTCCAAGCGCCACCCCCGAGGTTCTGTATCTTGTCGATCGCTTTTATGACGCCCATTAAGCCGTGTAAGAAATATCTGCGCTCTTCCTCTGTTTTTGGAGTTTGATCGCTCTTAAATAAGTCAAGAAGACTACCACCGCTGGCGTACTCCAGTATCATGAAGCAGCGATTATTCTGCTCAAATGATCCAAGGTATTTAACAATGTAATCGGAGGATTCGATCGCGACGAATGCGTAGTATTCCTTATTCCATGCCTCGCGCAAGTATTCTCTTTCTTGCGTGCGATATTCCTTGAAGACAACCCTGTTCTTGCTCACTTCCATTAGTAAAGAGAGGAGATCTGGAAGAAAAGACTTACCGTTGAGCTCCATACGCGATCGAAACATTCAGGATATAAGTCCACGACTCGAATGATTGATTTCGAGTGGTTCGTTTTGGTTGTCGTCTTTGATACCTGTTGAATAGGCAATATTTGCCGACGGTCGATTTTCCGCATATCCAATGGCGTATCGCTTGAGAAAATTAGAGGGCAGAACATCCATTGGTTGTCGCAGAAAGATTCCATGTCCTTCTTGATTTGAGGATCGTCTCCGAAACGGCGTGGATCGAGCAAGGGCAATTGCTGATCTTGGAAACCCCTCTCAACGAATTCTTTGATAAGGTATGTCCTGCCAATATACACCAAAATGGAGAAGATGTTGAGATAGCCCTTCTCAATCGTGGTGGGGAGAACATGAATATTGCGATCAATCGCTTGGGATAAACGCTGGGGGCGCCCTTTCTTCCACCATCTGGCTGTAACAGTAGGGATGATAAATGGAGTCACTTTATCGTTACCGTCGAGTCCTGGCTGTGATTCTTCTTGAATAAATCTCATAAATTCACGATGGCGCTCGTCGGGCGGATGGTTCCTTGGGTAAAACATTGCTAATAGCGATGTGGACCACAAAAGTCCAAGTAAAGAAAAAGAAACAGTTCGTTAGATCCAATTGTATATAATTATATAGAAACGAAGAGATCGGGTGATGATGGAAGATGAAAGCAGGTGGGGGCGAATCCCAAATAATAATTTAAGGTCGAGGGGAAGTGGTTCGCATCAAAAGGCAAGCGCGATGCTTTACACAAGGCACCTCGATGTTCAAGCCAAGTCGGGTCATCAGCTTTCCATATTGGTCAAGGAGGGTGTGAATATGCAGCAAGGCTCTCTGCAACACCACCTATTACCCACCACTAGCGACGAGAACTAGGCTGTGTTGTAGATGCCTTAAAAAGCGCAGCCACTCTTTGTCCGCTTTCTCGGATGAGGTAAATCTTTAATTCAACGATCTACACTTTGAAAGTGGCTGAGAGGGAACGTAGTGGAGGTGGTTTATCACAGGGAGATGCTTGGGCCTCGAGAACGAGTCAGGGAGCAGAGCCTCACCCTAAACTGAGAGAAGGCAGATGGTGTGCTACACACATCAGCGGAGAAATCAGGCTGCAGCCTAACATACAATTCCACGAATGGAGATGAATTGACATCATTGAGCATGCTTTGCCCGATAATTACTGAGATATATATTGTCCACGAGCTCATGACTCGTGTTCGAAAGTCTATATTCTATAAGATGGATGGATTTAGACGAGGAAAAGATATAAAAGAAAAGCTCCCATAGATTGCGCTTTGTTCTCTGGCATCCTGATCCCCTATCATTTCTGCGACCTGCGCAGCATGAAAAGAATGCCCATCCAGATCACGATAGTTACGATCGTGATGGTAGCGGAAAGGCCGAAGAAGAGAGCAAAAATTTCTCGGTTCAATCTCCACGGCGCTTGCGCATTCATCTGAGGCCATTCGAGGATGCCGCTCTGAAAGAAAGACTGCAAATTATGTCAGTTTCGATAAATTGAAAGAAGAACAGATCACGTACGGCCATGAATGTTCCAGGGAGGAAAATGAGAGTCACACAAATGTGATGATGTGCATAGAGCTCGTCTCTCGCTTTGTCTTGTTTGCAATGTTCTCCATATTTCGAGTGGACAGATGAGCACTCTCCGCATACATCTTGTTGATCTGAATGGTTTTGTATTGGAGAATGGTGTTGTACTGGAAATGTTAGCTGTGAGACTTACACATTGACAAGTGACTAACCATTTCTTTGCTCTCCTTGACGAGCAAAAGTAGCGCATTGAGCTGCGCCTGCCGGGCGTCAATATTGGCCTCGATATTCCTGGAATGCCGGCAAAATTGAAGAAAAGAGCCCTTGCACTCATTCTTTATCCCCTCGAGAGAGGGGAGGCGATACTGAGTCATAAGGCATTGGTAGTGTTCTCGAACCTGTCTGATGACTTGACTGTCCAACTTGAGAACCAGAAGCGCCTCTTGGATCTTCTCTAAGCCTTGCTGCAACTTTTGCAGCTCATCGAAAGAAAATACTTCAAGCCTCTTGATTCGGTCATTGAGATCGCCCCAAAGACCATCCTTTTCAGTGTTTCGACTCTGGGTCGCCTTTTCAGATTCCAGACTCGTTGCCTGAGAGAATTTCTTGGAAGGGGATTCAACCAAACCTGTTACAATCTTCACGTCTTTAGTAATGTCCGAGTCGTCTTTGATGGCAGGCGTTCTCGCCTTGTCGACCAGTGGCTTGATTCCATCAAAGAGTTCGTTGATGTAGAATATCCAGTCCTCGTCGCACCAGTCAAGAATCATAGTGAGAACCTCCAGTGAAGACGCAAAAGCTTGTGTGACAGATTTCAAAGCGCTTGACTGAAGCGAATTGTTCTCCGCCAAGGCCTCTTGGAACAACTCTTCGTTCAGTGAATTTCCCTTGCAGGTCACCCATAAAGACCGCCCGCTTTCGACGTCAAAAGAATGATATACTGCAAGCTGTCGAATTCCCCAAGATCTATTAGGCACGGAACTTGAGCTCTCAACAGATCTCAGGACGAAAGAATACCTAATTTCACGCCCTGAGAGACCCATATGGCCGAGAGGAAGGATTTTGTCTTCAGCCAAGAGCAGAGTATTTTCGTCATTGAATTGAGGAAGGTTACACCATTCTTGAGCAGAGTATGATCGCCGGAAAGAGTAAAGACAGCTCAGGAATGAAGGAGGGATTTGTTGATATGTACAGAGATATTTGAACATTTGGATCGGGCATCTGAGCTGATTCTTGGAAGATCTGGACTGGAGAGACCTAAAATAGTCAATTTCTGTGCCTGAGTGCAGACTAACGCACTTACACGTATCTCAACATCGGGGCTTTCTTATTTGGTCGTAAGCGAAGTAGCAGATCTTCCATGGTTTTGATGTCCCCGGGGAGTAATTGACAATTGCATGGCGTCAAGCAATCGCAGGTCTCAAAGATCTTGAGAGAAGCATTTTCGGTTCTCGGGTGGAATATCCGAGCTGCTTCTCGATTCCATGTATCAGCTACTGCCTGTCGGGCCCTCGTACCGCTTCTGCTGCCAGCGGCAGTTTGGGGGTAGTTGTGAGAGGCATCGCAGATCTGGTCGAAATAATGTTCCAACCCGGAGAGCTCCGAATTAGTGACACTGTTCTGGAAAGACATAATATTACATTAGAGTTCAATCAATGAGCCAGTGTTTGAAGGCTACGTAGAATACTCGGGATCAAGCTGTTTTATTTTCTTCAAGAAATTCCAATTCCACCGAGTAGGGGTCAAATGATCGCATAGCCTAGATCATATGCCACAGGAAAATTTGAAAAAGAAAGCCTGATATTGACTATGCTCAAAGGAGAGTTGGCAAACGATGGTTGTGGATGGCGGGAATGAACGTGGCGGATAGACAACGAGGATGAGGCAGTTGGGTGACATGTAACGAGGCTGAGTTCGGGGGCAAATACAACAGGCCACATGTAACCCGAGATGAAAATGTTCAATATTGCTCCAATGCGTAAATAATTGGAAAGGGGTGTAACTGAATAATTGGAAGATATATCAGGAGTGTATTTGTAGCTCATTGAAATGATTCATGGTTGAAGATCATAGATTTCGTCTTTCTCAGCCTGGTACGGATGTCAGTTCTGGGCTGGAGTCACATCAAAAGATATATATGCAAGAAGACAACTCACATCGGTCAGCAACCTGGGAAGATAGAACACAAACTCATCTCCTGCTACCTGCAGCCACAAATGAGATTCCGATCGTGAACGTGAAAGCACTGCCACCCAAAGTGAATCGATATACGTACCTCGACCTCGATGGTCTGGTCGTTGAACTTATTCCGAAGGTACTTGCGCACGTCCTCGAGTCGCAGGTTGTATATAACAATAGAATTGTGCTTCATGCTGGCAACCAAATGATTGGCAAATGCGAAACGCGGTTAGATTTTGGCGACGGAATTTGTTTCCTCAATTCTGATATTTCGCAAGGTCGCCTTAGGCGTTCTTCTGCCTGGAGACAGTCTGCCTTGGGCATGTGTGAGGGACCGCGTTAGACATGTCGGGAGGATGCTAGATATTCCCCTCTTGACAGCTGCGGCTCATGACAACGCGGGGTCTCGATGTATTGGAAAGCGATTGGCAGATCTCCGCTGGACAGCGCAACGGGCCGGGGTTAGAGAATCAGGCTCTTGGGTCAATTGCCTATCAAGCTCGAGTTGTGACCGCTGTACACCATATTGCAGCTGGAAATGCGCCAAGAGAAGCACAAACGGCAAGGGTGGCTGAAATAATAGACGCTGTTGGCTGAATACCCACTGGTCATGGGGCAATGGCTCACATTTTAGGTCATGCAGGTGATTGCGACGCCAACATGCAGCGAGGTGCAGCCTGGTGTGACTCTTCCTTGTCTGAGCATTAATCCACATCAGCAAAAGCACTGTCGAAGTGGAAGAAACATAAAATACGCAGGCTCGGCACGTCCTGTCTTGCGTTCAAGTGTTCGACAATACTGTTGTCAATGAATGTTTCACCACGAAGGGGCTATGAACAGGCACCTTGAGGTCGTCTCGTTAGTGGTTGAAGAAACTGCAAACCAATCATTAGTTGGTCCCGATAGCAACATGCGCCAAATCTGCCTGAGTGCAAGAAGAGCTGCGCTGAGGACATCTTTTTGGGCATGCGTGTAACCATGGTTGATGATGCGTCAATCGAAGGGAGCTGGTACATTCATCGACAAATATCTAAGTTGTCAGCAGAGTCTTATTTGGACGTCTCGACAACATTTGGAATTGCTGGTGTGGTAAGGCTGTGGATTCTTACACAAACAACGCATCTGTAGTTGATCACTGCGAATTCGAGAGTGCAGTCTTGGGGGCTTTTCATTTCGTACAACCTCATTTCCGTGAGTCATTTGTATGTGCATTGAGAATACAATGTCTAAGGTAAGTTCTATTCAATCGCTGGCGCTGAAAACTGCAATCGCAAGGTGGGTAGGTTGGAAGTGAGCAAAAAAGAAGTTACGATCAGTGAATCTGAGGGTGGTGGGTTGTAAGGGAAGTCGCGTCCGCAGCCTGTCGGAAGTTGAGTGCTGGCCGATCTTACCCATCATCACATCATCATTCTCTTTTTTTCACCTTCCTTGAGCATAATTCGTTTCATATTGTTCGACTTGGTCAAAAAAGAAGAAAAAAATCACCCACTTCGAAGCAAATCGCGCCAGGAATATCTGCATTGTCAATTCATGGTCTGTCCGAACTCCGTCGCGATTATCAGACGATACGGGCTATCGGACACTTTTATTCTGGGACTGCCACCAGGATTAGGCTGAAACCATCGAACATAGGTCGAAAAAGGGTCCCAAGCGCGAAGGATGTGACGGCGGTTGTACCAGTCAAATCGAATGTCTACGGCAAGCACACAGCAATGGCTTCTGAAGCGGGGGAAAGTTGAAGTCTGATTCCGCCCTACAAGGCTGCTTAAACACGAGCTTTCGCTGAGGTGGAGACACAAGCTTGGCTTCGTTCCTGGATTTGAATCCCAGGATATAACCTTGTTTCTGTTAAAGCCGCCCCATGAAAGCCAATGACGAGCGCGTCGGTGCGAGCCGTCATTAATTGATCAATTCAAGTGCCGTGTTGGGACGGACACGGACTTAAGGACAGGAGAACCAGCCACAATCCGTTTCTCGATGACATACAACCCTGTTAAGCCCAGATATAGCAGTCCATTCAATCTGCATAGCCACACCGAAACAAAAACTTCCGGTGCATATGCTCTGAAACCAAAGCCGAGTCCGATGCTCTGGCTACAATCACAGCCACATTCAAGATTCAAGTCCGCTTCTCAACCACAACAACTCAATTTCTGGTGATCTCTTGACCTACGGGCACGGTGAAGAGAGAAAAACATCAGATCCACCTTTGATGTCAGTTCAATATGATGAAAAGGATAAGCTAGGATCCATGAGTCGCGGACCTAAATGAGACGTTTCCCCGCCGTTGAAGAGTTAAAGGATTCAATCTCATCAACGCTGGCTTCAAACAACTACGTTCACTGAATTCACAATGGCTTCAAGACCAGACCCCAATGTTCCGTTGCTCAAGACGTGCCAGACGTGTTTCCATGCCAAGATTCGATGCGAGAAAACGCAGGATTCTGGAAAATGCGATAGGTGTTTGCGCTTGAACAAGACATGTGTTTTTAATCCGTCCCGGCGACGCAAGGCTTTGAGGCCTGGGTGAGACTTTTGTCCTTTGTGAATTGCAATTACTAACGCGAATCAGACCATCGAGAAATCTTGAGCTAACGAGCCCGTCAAGGTCAAGGTCACCATCTTTGACCTCGGCCAATGCGACTTCAGCAAATGTCACAGATGCTTCACCTGGCATGTCCACTACCCCAGCCAGCATTGATACAGAAGCATCTCACAACCCGTTCACCAAAGGATTGTTGTCATCTGAGAAGGGGCAAGAATTTCTGGATACCTTTAGAATGCGAATGTCGCCTCACTTTCCGTTCGTGGTGATTGCAGATTCGGTAACAATCCAGGGACTGGTTCAAGACAAGCCAGCACTGTGTGTTGCTATACTCGCGGCGACTTCTCATGAAGACTTGAAGCTTCAGCAAGAATTGGGGAAGCTTTTCAACGAGATTGTGTTAGTCAGGATGATTAAGGGGCCTTTTGCAACTTTGGATATGCTGCAGGGCTTGTTGGTTCATCTAGCTTGGTGAGTAACACGGCTCTTTAAAATTCATCGCTAACGATTCAGGGCACATTTTCATCAAGGCACGATGAAGTATACCCAGCATTTGTCGCTTGCGGCAAGTATAATCTCAGATATGAGGCTTGATCGGCCGAGAATCGCAAGCCTATGGGCTTTGAGTCGAGAGACCAAGCACGGATCTGGTGAAATGACGCATGATGAGATGAGAGCTTTAGCAGGGACTTATTATCTCTCTTCGAGGTATGCTGAACTTATCAGACCTGATTCATATCTAATTTGACGCAGTTCGGCTGTCTTGCTGCAAAAGTCACATCACTTTCGATACTCTCCATTTATCCTCGAATGTTGTCACAATCTTTTGTCAACGGGAACATATCCTTCCGACAGGCATCTTCCGTATATAATCTACCTTCAGAAGCTTACTGAGGAGGTGGATGATGCGGTTATTGAAGCCACAGGAGCAATACGTGGGTCAAGACAGGATAAACTCGCCTCAGAGCTTCATAGGATCCGGGAACGGTATACCTCGACAAAGTCATCCTTACCATTTCCCCTCAGTGAAAGCCGTAAGTCTCAATTTGACTCTGCTGATGTTTACTGACACATTCAGCCACAATTCTTCTGCAACTACATGTCCTGGACCTTCTTATCTGCCAACCATCACCAGACGGTATCTCATACGGTCCAAGCGGCTTCCAAAGCCTCCAACAAGGTGCAGACCAAAACCGTCTTTTAGACTCACTCTCTCAAAGTATGTCTGCTGCAAAGTCTCTTATAAGCGTGATCCTCCTACTTCCACAAGGAGATGAAGACACAATGCCCAATATAGGCTGGATTATGCTGTACTGTGCAGTCTCACTATCAGTTCGACTTGACCTTGTAGCAGCGCAACCCGAAAACGCACAAACTGCTGGCCATCTTCGACGCATCCTTGACATGCCTCATACCCTTCGTCAAATTGTCCTACGCATGGAATCTGCTTCAAACTCGAACCCTGGTGATGGTGAATCGGATCCATACTTTGGTCTTGCAAGAAGAGCCCGTCGTATCGAGAGATGGTACCTTGAGCGCTGCGGTCCTGTAGAATCGCCCGAGGTGGGAAGTCTATTCGGCTCAACTGAGACATCACCATCAAACCCGTTCACCGCAGAGATGGGACTCACGCCGTCGTCTTTTCAAGATGCTGGTTTGGTGCCGAGCTTCCAAATAACAGGTGAATCAGATGATATGTGGATGACCAACATATTGGCAGATCTCGAAGTTGATCCAGGAATGGAAAACTTATTGTTCACTGGGCCATTTGACTTCCTCAGTGAGCGTCAGTCATAGCGGAGGAACGACTTTATATACCTCTGTACGGATACGGATAAGGAGCAGCGTCGGAGTTGGTGATAGCAATAAAATTATGCCCGTTGGATCTTTCATGTTACCTATTTTACATCCCCGTATACCGGCGGACCAATACCCAAACTCCGTCTATGTCTATGTTCATGCATCGTTGACTATTTTTTACCCTTCTTTCCTGCTGACTTCTTTTGCTTCTCTTTGCCCTTTTTGATCACGTCGACAAGCTCTTCAATCTCGGCCTCTTTCTCTTGCTCAGTCTTTTCCTTGGCCTTCTTTTCATCCGCAGCCTTTTTAGCAGCTCTCTTTTTGGCCTGGATCTTTTCAACCTTTTCGATGAGAGCGTCACTCTCTTCCCACAGCTTCTTGGCCACTTCTTCGTCCTTCACTTCCTTGCGCGCAAAGTCGACTTCCATGCATTCCTTGATGAGTTTTCCTCCAGGACCTCGGGCAAAGTCGCCGTCCATGGCGGTGTAGAGAATAGACTGAGCGGCCATGTGGGGTGATTTGAGGAGGAACCAAGGAACAAGGTAGCCAGCGAGATAGATTGCAAGTCCCCAAAGAGATCCACGCGTCAACCAGCGACGGGTGCTAGGGGTTCTTGCAAGACCTGGATCGACAAAGATTACTCGTGTATTATTGGGAGCCTTATCGGGTCGCTCGTAGGCATCGAGATGCTTCTGGAATGCTTGACCAAAGACGTTCATGGCCAATTTGCTTCGAGCGTAGGCGGTGCCTGGAGTCCAGTTGGCCTTGGAAACAGGTTCCTTCAGGGATGGCGATCCGATGTAGGATGAGCAGGTAGGAATAATAACTCGAACGTCTCGATCGATGGGCTGCGCACGAAGAGCTGGACTCAAAATGCCGAGTAAGTGGAAATTGGCCAAAAAGTTAACCATCCACGTCTCCTCAATGCCCTCATCCGACTCCCTTCTCTTTCCACCAGGAGGTGTCATGACCGCAGCACACAGAATAATCATATCCAGTCGTCGAGGCGGCGCATTATCAATCCACTTAGTCGCAAATGTTCGAATACTGTAAAAGTCCGATAAATCTACTTGTTCCGTGTAAATCATCTGATTATTCGTCTTTTGTCTCAGATCTTGAATGTACTCGACGAGGAACGGATCCGACGGAGGTGCCTGTGTGAGCAGAACCAGCTGCGCACCCTGAGATGCTAGTCCGAGGGCCGTTTGGGCGCCTATGCCGGACGTTCCGCCTGTCATCATAACGACTTTGCCATGGAGGAGGCGCTGGGAGGGATTCTTGCGGCCGGAGGTCCAGACTTTGAGAAGGGTTAGGAGGGTGAGGGTGAGGAGGGTGTAGATTATTGTGCGGCCGTGTTGGCGGACTTGTTCGGGGATGCCATTTTCGAGGACGCCGAGAATTAGAACGAGAGGCATGGCGGTGGATTGATGCGATGGTGTTCAGCGCATGTTGTAGGGTGTTGCACTAGGTATGATGGAGTTTTGGTGTCGTGGCCCTCTAAAGGAGCTTCACGTGATCCACTGTGTACTTGCCATGACATCGACTTCATCAACTTTCAAGTCTAGTAACAAATAAAATATTAACTGACTATCTCATCCTCGTTCGTTAGGATTAATCTCTGTATCTGTCGTCTTTCTTCTTTCTCACCCAAATCTCACCAACTGGATCGCCATAATTAGCTACACATTCCCAGTCACCAATGCCGTGCTCAGCAGAAGCCTTTCTAACACCCCTACCACCACCGCCAATGATGAGATTTCCAGGGCGATAATTCTCATCTAACTTCATACGACGAATCACGCTTCCATGGACACGAACTGTATCAGGTATATCGCGGACTTCACCTCCAGGAAGAGGCCATCGGATTGGCTTCCATGATCCGTCGGGCTGAAGATCCATCCTACGGAAGGGCAGGTACTCCATGATTTTCCATGCTGTTACGGCAAAGGGACCGAGACCTTGGCCGTATTCGAGAGAGTCGTGGATTCGAGCTGTGCATGCGCCGTGCATAATGTCGTGGAAGTCGTTCTTGGGATGGTCTGTTTTCTCGTCCATGGGAATGTCGGGAGCACGACCTGGACCTCCGCTGCCGCTTGAGACTCGAAGATCAGGAATTGGTGGACGGCCTGTAGCTTGTTGCCAGTCGTGAGCAGCACAGCATCCCATCTCGGCGACCTTTTCGTCATCGAATGTGAGGCCAGCCTTTTGCGCTTCTCTTACGATCCACGCGAGAGGGATGTGACTGGTACTCTTACTGCCTTCGAGCATTTCCCAACCCCCACCAACATCAGCATGACCTCCAGAGAACCAAACCTCGTCAATGTCTTGGGCTGCATCGTCATCGATGTTGTCGATCTCAGAAAGTGCCAGACCAGAGAGGTTTGAAAAATTATCAGGGTCTCCGCATTGACTCGGTCGGCGGCACGATCTCGAGCGAGCACGATACGGTGCGTATGCGTTTCCCTTCTTTCGACCTCCTCTCTTATCGTTAGGGGAGAGATGGTTACTCTTTCTTCCTCGATCTTCGTGTCCGTTGAGTTCTTCGCGGATGTCGTTGATTGCCTTGTGAAGGTGATGGCCTTTGCCATCTTTCGGTTTAGGCCGGTCCTGATACATGAGATCCTGGCGGAACTTGGCTCGTCTTTCATCGATGCTGACAGCATGGCGAATAACTCTAGCACTACTGCGTGCGGTATACGGAAACTTGCTGCGCTGCATCCAAGCAGTTTCGAATCTCGGAACCGAGTTGACCGTATCGAAGAGCCCAAGGAATCGGATACGACCAACAGGACGAGAGAATGTTTCTCGGAAACCTTTCATGAACTGAAACATTTCATCTCTCTTTTTCCTTGCTGCTTCGGTCTCTTTACTTGGTGGTTTGTCGCAATCTTCCTCATCCTCAGGAATGTGTTCACGACCTTGCCATTGGGCAAAAGCCTTCCAAGCAAACTTGACCATTTCTTCGTTACCGTGGGACAACAGGCCGATGTAATCGAGCATCTCAGCAAGGAAACGTGCGATATATGCTCCTCGACTAAACCCAAACATGTAAATCTCATCGCCGGGGTTATAGAATCGCATGAGGAATCGGTAGCCTCCTACGACATGCTGATCGAATGAGGAACCAATGGCTGAATCTTTGGCTTTTTGGTACCAAGAGCCGAAACGAGCTCGAATGCCGGTATGAGTGAGGGATCCAGAGACGACATATGTGCCAATGCCAGCTGTTTGTGTCAGTTGAATGTTGTTTCGATAGATGAATAACTTACGCTGGTAGTAATGATATTGGTCATCAGCCTGACGGTCTAGCATTCGAAAGATCTTGAGAATGTTGCTGTCACTATCGTCACCATGGAACTTGTTGCCGGTTCCATCGAAACAGAGAACAAGTTTCCGAGGCTTTCGCCCAAAGCCAACACCTGGGTCAGGCCCCATTGCAGGAGTTGAAGGTCGGCTCTGAAAATCCCGAGTTGAATCAGGATGGCCTTTCACAGACTCATTCAGAGAATTCGGGGCGAGGTGACTGTAGTCCATGTTGTATGCTTTCACTCAGTGACACCAGGCGGAGGTTTGTATCACACAATGCCACGAATGCGGTCGAGTGCAGCTGGGGAGCGGCCATCTTATGTTGGACATGACCACTAGCCCGGGGTGTCTCAAATCTCATCGAACTGAATCATGTTTCGGTCAGGATCAGCCAAGCGGTACACAATACAATAATTCCGGTATGCATCCCCGCAGCTATCTGCGGTGGTACATACAAGAACAAGATACGACAGTGGCTCAATGTCTTAGATGGCGGCGCCAGTGAACAGGTAGTGGGTGTTTCCAGGTTGACGATATGATCTCTCCCGTCGATCTCTACCACGGCGATGCCCTCTAAAGGGGCCGCTTGTCTCTGACTGGCTTATGCATTCAGCCCAAGACATTGAGGAGCTCAACACGAGAGCTATCGTCGAACCAAGATGGAGCTTTACCGTGCCAACTCCACTAAGTCATCCTTGCATCTGAGGGTCAACTCTCACCAACCAGAATTCGCAGATCGTCAGCAATTGCAGATAGCTGTGAATTGCGTTTTCCACTATTTCGTTTTTGGGGACTTACAGATTGCCCGCGTCGAGCTGAGAACCCTGTTTAGGATATTTTGACGGTGATCTATTAGATGTGGCTGCCCGAGAGATTTTTGTTGTCGATCGACATCCCCGGTTCTTTTGGGTGAACGTCTGAGCGCATGCCTATCGGGGATGAATTGCTCCAGCGCGGAAGCTATGAACCGCTATAAGGGCCGTCCCTAGAGAGATGCTTTTGGTTCCTCGGGGGGGTCAGAAGACTTTCGACCTCAAAGAAGGAGGCCAGAATAAATTATTCAAGAGGCACCCCAAAGTACTCAAATCTTTGCCTAAGCATTTTTGTCACTTAGGATTGACATCTTATGTTTTCTGACATCCCAGCCTTTAAATTAATCTTTGTAATGATTTGGAAGCTGAGACAATGACAAGCCATCGACCTTGATGGTAGTCTGAGCGACAATGACCATCAATTGCTACACCTTCTAATGATACTGGACCAACAATCACAGTTACAGCTTGCTATTCTTCCAAACAGCATTCCTCTTTTCGACAAAGCTCAAGACACCCTCCTTCATATTATCACCACCTTCCATACTCTTATAAATCCCCCCATCAATCCTGTTAGTACTATCTATAGGCCCCTCAGCTTCCCACCCTCCTAAAAGACCCGCGCGCGTCACAATAATCGAGTCGGGCGAATTGTTGCACATTTCAACAGCCCACTTCAACGCCTCTTGTACAACATCCTCCAACTTGACAACCTTGTTCACGATACCCCAGTCAAAAAACTGCTGTGCGCTGTACATGCGGCCCAAAAGCGCAATCTCGGATGCCCGTTGACGGCCCACGATTCGAATGAGACGGGGTAGGGCACCTGCGATGGCGACGACACCGCGCTTCACCTCTGGAAGACCAAACTTGGCGGTTTCGCTGGCGATAACCATGTCGAGGTTAAGTATCATCTCCATTCCGCCGCCGAGACAAAGACCATTGACGGCTGCGACGATGGGTTTCTTTCCATGGCGGTTACTAAGTCCTCCGAAGGCACCCTCTGCCCATTTCTCAACTTTTCCAATGCTGTCTTCAGAGTTTTTGACGTTCCATTCTTTGAGGTCTGCTCCGGCACAGAATGCTCGGCCAGTACCTGTTATAATGGCACAGCGTAGGGTTGGTTCATTGTCGTACCATTTCCAGAGACGGTCGAGATCGAAGCTCATTTGTCGCTGCATGGCGTTGAGATGCTCTGGGCGGTTGAGTGTAACGAGGACGACATGATGATGGGGGAA
This sequence comes from Fusarium beomiforme, assembly GCA_002980475.2. Classification (NCBI taxonomy): domain Eukaryota; kingdom Fungi; phylum Ascomycota; class Sordariomycetes; order Hypocreales; family Nectriaceae; genus Fusarium; species Fusarium beomiforme. The sequence goes on from PVQB02000246.1 coordinate 174,380, forward strand.
TGAGACGTCAACGTGAGGGACCTTTGGGGGATTGAGTGACTTTGACATGATGAATATTGCTACGGAATTTCACTGATAATTGAATGGTCTGAAAGATGAAGACATGGAGCTGAAGCTCTTATTTACATCAAGGTCCAGGGAACCGGTAAGCTCAGTGTGGAGAACCTCGGCACCTCGGAAGCTCCCCCAACAATGGAAACGCGCCGACGATCCCCCTCATTAACACTCAGACACTACGAATACAGCAAGACAAGAGACACGAATAGATTTAATGTATATTCCCACAGCTCTCAAACGCCCTCACCTATTTCTTTGGTATTGGTACCCGATCGAATTATAGTAGTACATTTTTATTCTTACCTCATCACGCTGGTAGTCCACGCTTCTCGCTCTCCGTGAAAAAGATGACCATGCGCCAGAGCTTCTTGACAAGATCCTCTGCTTCGTCATCGAGTGCCTGTGAAACATTCGTTAGTAATAATCAAGAGACAGGCATTGGGAAACGTACTCCTTCTAGCTCTTCCACTAGTGCGGCTGCAGTGCCATGAGCGCGAAGATGCTCTTCCACTGCCTCAACGAGCATCTCCTCTTGCACACCGAGATACTCAACAATCTTCTTCTCCACGAATGGCCGGAGCTTATCCTTGACCACTGCATCATCCATGAACTCCCACTTGACTTTCCATCCCCACAGGCCATCCTTGTCTGATGGGATTTCCTGAGCCAGGGATCGAACAGCCTGTGAGATTTCCTCCTCTGTCATATGCGCCGTAGCAGAAGACGGCTCGAACTGAATAGGGATCAATTGGCGCTTTGTAGAAGTATCTGCTTCTTCGTCGTCCAAAAGGCCCTCCACCTCTGCGATTGTGCGCCGTTGTGGTGCTGCCTTGGATGCCTGAGCCTTCTGAGCTGCGGCTCCGAGGGATAGCTTGAACGGCTGTGGTGCAGCGGGTGCTTGTCGCTGATCCATTTCTTCAGCTTGTCTGTCGAGGAACGAGTCTGCCATGCCGCGTGCACGCTCCATCTCGGCCTTTTCACGACGCTGTTCGTCGTGCTCTGCCCTTCTGTCTGCTTCGTCTCGTGCTTCTTCGTCTGCACGATCAGCTGCTCTCTTACGAGCCCAGGCGCTGTGATCGCGGTAGTAAGGGTGTGTCTTGCGACTTGCTTCTTTCTCATCATCCCAAGCCTTTTCTCGTTCAAGTTGCTCTTGCTTCCGTCGTTCGAATGACTCTGCATCTTGAAGTTCTCGCTCGCGCTCTCGGTCTATTGCTGCTTGTCTTGATCGTTCTCTGTTGCTCCACTTGCGCTCAGCTTCGAGGTATGCTTTCTCGTCCTCCTCATCCTTCTTGGACTTGTATCGTCGATAGAGTTCTCCGTCGCTGGCGTCTGTGTCTTCATCTTCTTGATGAATAGAAAGGTCTGTATTAGAAATGCCACCATTCACAAAGGCAACTCGTTGTCCATTCTGTCCCTTGGGTCCTGATGGCGCGTTCGCTATGCTACTTCTTGGACCAAGGGGAATGTTGTTGGTAGCAGGCGGTGAATCAAGGCGAGAATGTCGTGCTGGTCCATTTCGTCGTCGCTCCATCTCTTCCATCTCTTCTTCTTTCCTTAAGCGTTCAAGGTCACGTTGATTGCTACGCTCTCGGAAAGCAGCAATTTCTTGTGCCACAACTTCTCTCATCTCCGCTGGAATATCCGCAAGCTCGTCCTCCTGAGCCAATGGGATATTCACAACTTCGACATTCTCGCCAGATTCGGTGTTGCCCATTGAAACATCTTCAGTCGCTGTGTTGGTCTTGGGATAGAATAAATCGTGAATAACGCCCTTGAGTGCCGACTTGGCCGCCTCGAGCTTCTCCGTGCCGATAGCGCCGTCCTGGCTCTCTTCGTAAGACTCCAGATACTTGAGCGAGCTCTCATCGACCATGACTTGAAGCTTCGTCTTCTCGATACCCTCGTACGTGTCATCCTTGGGTGGATCGGTGGCTACTGGTTGTCGCTTGACGGGAACCTCGACTTGTTGCTCGTGAAGAAGTTTGACTGCAGTACTCAGCGACCAAGGGTCCTCAAAAAGAGCGAAACCAAACTTAACGCCTTTATGGTCTTCTGTGACGCTAGCTTCAGAATCCCACTTTCGCAGCTTTCCACAAGCACCTAGCAATCGTAGAACTCCCTCGTCGCCGCCCAAGCCTTCAGGAATCTGATTTATGAAGATCGTTCGGAGCTTCTCCTCGTTCGTAGGGGGAACAAGTACCTGCGTTACTTCCCTCGCGCCTCGATCTCGGTCCATTCCTCGATCCATGCCCAATCCAGGTCGGCCACCGCTGGGCATAGACATATCACGACCGCTCGCTGTAGGCGTGCCCGGTTTACCCTGCTGTGATGTACCGAGTCGAATCACGGGGGCATTGAAGTTGATGTTGGGCATGTTTGCAGGCGCTTGGAAGGTGGGCGGAAGGCCGCTTGGACGATTAGCTTGCTGGGCGCTAGACTGCTGGACACCTGGAGGTGCCATTCCCGGAGCAGAAGACATGCCTGGAGGAGGTCCTGTGAACATGTTAGATGGGTAGCGAGGGTATTGCAGAATGTGCGCACCTAGACCAGGTGGAGGAGCCATTCCTGGAGGGGCATTGTTTGATCCGGGATATCCTCCATATGCAGGAGGCGCGCCATAAGGATTATCTACAAACGTTAGCTCTGTTGATGCTGAATCAAGAGAAACATACTGCCATAGGGATTATACGCCATGTTGGCGCCGTCGCGTATGTGCGCGAAGAACTGGGATGAATATGGTCGCGTAAGTCTTTTGAGTAAAAATTCCACGTCAAGATCACGATGAAATTTGTGTTGGATGATGTTTCGCGATTCTTTATGCAGGCGCAAACGTGTTGAGGCATCCAAGCACGAGGCTGAAATGTTTCAATGTGGGGCCGGTTTTCGGTCCACAATCCCGCCTTCTTATCGCACCTACATTTTTCCGAATATCGCGACTTTTCTGCATCTCCTGTTTGGGAGAGCTATTGACGACGGCTATCAGCGATTGGGCAGAGTAGACAAGATGTAAGTCAATTATGCTAAAATTGATATTTGTAACTGACATGTTTAGGGCCGCTTCGCTCAGAGTTGGCAGCTCAATGCTGTCGAGAGTAGCTTCACCCTCAACATGTCTCGCCAAGAGGACATTCACAACCTCAATCGCCTTCCGACTTGGTCCCAAAATCCCTACCGGTGATGAGACACCTCCAGCCGTTGCTCCTCTAGCTCGATCAAATCCTCTCATCGGCAGTGTTCCTCCTTCACCCCCTCGCGCCGAAACCGCTCCCACTGAAACCGCTTCCGCCGAGTCAAAGCCCACTACCCACGCCTACGATGCCTCAAAACCCTTCAGTCTGGACATTGCATCCATCATCGCGAATAAGTCCAGCGCATTCGGTGCCGAAATCTCATCGGATCCTATCTCACGGCCTCAAATTCGTGCCAAAGCCGTCACCGGCCGCACAGTCTTTGTCAGGGACGCCGCAGTAACCAAGACATCTGGTCCTACACCAATGGTTGCTCTTCGAGTTCTTAACAGAATTGTCCGAGAAGATCAAGTCAAAAACAAATACCACAGTCAAAAGTTCCACGAGCGAAAGGGGTTGAAGAAGAAGAGACTCAAGAGTCAGCGATGGCGAGCACGGTTCAAGCATGGTTTCAAGGCGACTGTGAGCAGAGTTATGGAGCTTAAGAAGCAGGGCTGGTAGAGTGTAAAAGCACGGTGTACATTATATGAGAGCATGTAAACCATGATTAAGAGAATTCATTATCGTGACTACATATATTCGTCGTCGTCCCAATCTTTGGTCGGACTTGGCAGAGGGCTGGCTTTGATCTTGGGTCGTGATCTGAACACCGCCTCCATATCCTCTTGAGCCATGAGTTCATCAGTAATTATGGTCATGTCTTCTTCGTCCACCTTGGGAAAGTAACTTCCCTCCTTCTTAGGAGGTGCCTTGGATTTTCGTAGAGAGCGTCGTCTTTCCATCTGGGCTTTTTGTCTCGCTTTATCGAAGCCAGCCATGCTCTTCCGGGTTCGAGCAATGAGATCAAATTCTTCGTCCACAAGTGTCTGACTAGGGTCATCTGCAGAAACAGCTTCAGCGGATGTGGGTGGAGAAATGTCGATGTCTTCGTTGTCAGGCTCGAATGCTCCACGAGCCATGGTAAGACGAGTTCGCTCAGCGAGTGAAAGGGTATGTCGAGGTTTGGGTCGTCGTTTGACTGGTGATGGAGAAGCCATGTCCATAGATTCAAGGATTTGGTCCGCCATTTCTTGGGTAGGAGAAGGTCGCGCCGGCATTAGTTCTGGAGATTCTTGTAGCGGCAGAGGTGATGGAGGAGGAGACGGGTGAGGCGATATTTGAGGAGACAGCCGAGGTGAAACATCGTACTCAGGTCGTGGAGAAGCTACCACAGATTCGTCCTCAGGTTCTGGGGAACTAGTCCGTTCAACAGACGATGCACGAAGGATACGAGCTTCGTCCTCGGATGGCTTACGCAGGTTCCTGGTGCTCGAGGATACAGAAGCGAAAGAGTCGGTAGTGTGAGAGAGTTTGGGTCGTACTGGGAGCCTTCTAGACTTGTCGAGCTTTGATTTGAAAGACTTGATCGGCGATTCGGGGAACCCATCCTCATCTTCAAGTTCGCTAATCGCCTCTTCTTCTTGCTGTGGCTCGGGAGCTGGTACGCTGATTGCTGGGGTGTTCTGAGAGGAAGGGCGCTGCAAAAATTCAAGAGCTGAAGACTTTTGAGGTCTTGTGTTCTGCAACTCTTGGCTAAGACTGTTCAAAAGATCCTCATACTCGTTGATGAGCTTCGGTTTACCAAAAGTGGCCTTCCTAGGGCTGGCTCTTCCAAGATGAAGTGCTTCATGGGCGCCAAAGCCAAAGTCAATGCCATTTTCCTTCTCACTCTGCTTGACCTTGGACGGGGACGGCTTCGGTTGATCAGCGGACATCCTGTTTCGAAAGGTCTGCCACTTTTGAAGTCGTTCTCTCTGCACACGGACTCGAGTGTCCAACTGTTCCAGGAGGCCCACTGAGTGCTCTTCAAGCTCATCCAGTCGACCTTGCTGGACTCTTCGCCAGACACGATCGAAAGGCATACCCAGAAGTCCATCCTTCTTAACGCTGGCATCTCCATAGAGTAGGGTCTCCATCCATCGCTCATTGCCAGACCAGTTGTTTCGAAGTGTACGCCACATCTCCAGCCTAGCATCATCAGAAATCGTCTTGCCCCCTTCAAGCGCCTCGAGCGCCTCCTTTCTCCTGGCGATGCCCTTCTCCTTGACGGTCAAAAGGTCGGCAAAGTCGCGGAATCTAGAGCTGGCGGCCACCTTGCTGTTGAGGATGCGACTGATTGCAACTCTGTGCGCCAAAACCATAGTGCTTAAATCTGTGTTGTCGCTCTTGTATCCTCGATCTTCGAGCGCCAGCCCGAGCGCAAGTGCTGTATGTTCACCGCTTGTTGCTACCTCTTGAGCAATAACATGTTTGAGAACAGCAGATGAGAATGATGAGAGAACTTCTTCGAGTCGTTCACCTCGACATTCGTCGAGCATCGTCTTCCGTACAATGGCATCTCTCCCGAGGACGCCATTCTTCTTTGCTTGCTCAAGGGCTCGTAGTAAGGCGGCTCGCAGGTTGACCGATTGAGTTTGGTCGAGAGGAGGGAAGAATGGTTTGAGTTTCTGCAAATTTTAGCTTCGTCTTTACTCTTGACTACTGCCTTACCTTTTTTGTTTCTTCAGGATCCCATAGCGCAAAGAGCTGGAAGAGCGCCCATTCAACGCAGTGTACCCTCTTCTTCAGGCCCTGTGCACTAGAACCGCCGCTTGCAAATGTTTGAGCCGTGATACCCGGCCAATCCTCGAGTTGATCGAGGTCCAAAAGATTCAAATTGGTCAAAAAAATCGACAGCGCCGGAGGTCCATGGTGAACATGAGGACTCGGGGCCGCCGCTGGTGCATGTTGAGTAGATTTATTGGTAAATCCAGCCACTAAACGGGCAGACCGTGTACGAGGCTGAACAGCAGCCATGGTGGCATGTTGAAAGAGAGTCTCTGAAAAGTGAAAGTGCCGTTTATGTAGTTTTTCGGCAGATATGCTGGTACCACCTGAAAAGGCGGAGTGTAAATAAGGCAAGGCTGATGGCAGAGTAAACAAATCGGAAAACGGCAGAGTCGGTGGAGGTGGAGGTGGAGGGGCTCAAACGGACGGCAACGGAACCCTGTCCTGGCGGTTTGTGGGGCCGGCGCTACCCTGCACCGAGCGACGACCTCACTCGCGAGGTTCATCGTGATGAACTCCCTTCCGCAAATGGCTTGAGTTAGATCATGTATCTAGAGCCAACCTTGGCCCTCATGACCATGACTCTGCAGTCTCTTTCATGCGTTGAACATGTCGCTGAACCGCTGTGTGCTCTGCAAAGTCCATCGTTATCCTTCTCACAAATCTCCCGGAAGCAAAACCACGAGTTACGCTGTCCAAGAAAAACAAAATTCAGCAAATGGTCGATGCTTTCTGGGTTCCCCGAGGCGACAAGCGGTGGGAAATGTTTCATGACTTGAGCATGAGTGATGACAGGAATTGTCACCTCAAAGTTGTGCTGTTGGATCAGCTCGAGGACGCTTTGTTGTTGAGACCTTTCCTTCAACAGTTCGGTGTGAGCCAGTCGTAGCGATGCCATCTCTTCCCTTTTCCGTTCGAGTGAGTTCCTGAGACCAATATTCTCTTCCTCTAGAGCGTTCTTTGTATTGTTCGATGCAACGGAAGCATCATGGGCTGCTCCTTTCAATTGGTTGATTTCATTAGTTAAAGCCTTGTTCTCGTCTGTGAGGGCTTTGTTCTCGCCCGTCAAGATCTCCGCCAATATATCGTCCTTGTTCTCCGGCTCCTCAGGCTCACCAACGCGTCGACGTTTACCGGAGTGTCCGGAGTCACCGTTGTGCCTATATGTGGACGACATAGTTGTGTTGTCGGCGATACTGAGAGCTCGAATAGTTGCCCAAATGATGGTGGTGAAGAAAGCAAAGTGTGAAGAGAACAGAGGTTTGTGAGTTGGAGATTGCCGGGCCGATGGGAGTAAGAAGTGACTGCTACCTGGCCATGACACCGTTGACAGCTACCAAGTAGTTCTGCTGAATCAGAGAACCGCCAGAAGCTCAGTCTGCATTAGCCTAGCGTTTCAGTTTACGAAATTCTGCAGTCCGCATCAGTCTGGGTGGCCTGCTTTGTTAGAGGTGGCCCTCATGGCTTGACATGATGTAGTACCTCACTGCTGCATTTTCAGTCCCTCGAGAATTTCTTGAGTCAAGACATGTTGATTACGATAACCGATCTATTCATTATCACTACCATTTGAGATCTGCGAAAACATTGGCTTCTGAACACTGGCTCATTATCTTGCTGAAAAGAGAGTCGTGCCTCGCCAAGTTGAACCTCGAATGGTCCTATGGATACTCTTCTTCATCGCCACGAAAGGAATTTTGTCATTTTTTAAAGGAACGTTCACAATGCTACGGGTTTCACTCTATAATCTTAATTTTAAGGTGCTTTGAACAGCCCATTGTATTGAATTCTTTAGTACTTACCTTGATTCTCTTAGTTCTAACACTTGTTGGCACGCAGTCCACAAAAAAAAAAAAAAAAATACAAACAAAGGAATCTCTCAAGTACCAGAAATTGATAATAGAAATACGATTGAATGAACGTGGTTCCACTTACCTTTTTTGTAGTTTCCTCGCGAGATTTGTACGTGAATAATCCCACGCTGAAGGAAATCAGTTGAGTCTCCCCATGCTTCTCAATTCCCACACTCATCGAAAGCGTAGTTGACCTGCGCCATAGCGAGGTCAAGCTCATCGAAGTAGGGAGAATCTTCATCCCTAAGGCCATCATCGCCGTTCTCATACTGACCGTTAATGTCCTCTTGTGGCTGAACGTTCTCCGACTCATCCAGCTCAGGGAACGTCGGGAGTGTCCTCAAAAGCTCTATGACCTCTGGAGCAACACCCTGAGAAGGGCCGTCGCCCTCAGAAACGATGGAAGAGTTAGAATAGACTTTGCGGCAGACTTCGCATTCCAGGAGATGGGCCACGCACTTCTCCGCGTTAGACAATGTACGATTGTCCCCAATACCAAGCTCGAGATCCGCATACTGGGTGTCTTCGATTTTTACATCGCCAGATTCGTCGTCGTAGAACTCATCAAGAGTACGCTTTCCAAGTGACGTGGTTGTTTCGACGCGGGGAAGGAGAAGAGAGAACTTAGTGACGGGCCTTTTAACCTTCCAGTCATTATTTCCCTCTATATTCTCATCATCACCAAAAAGCTCGTTGAGAAGCTCCTTATCTGCCATGCAAGCACCGTCATCTGTGTTATTGCCCCTATAGTCGGAGGCATGGTCGCAGTAGGAATATGCAGGTTCATCGCCTGAAACGTCATCGTTAACCAAGGCATCATATCCAGAGGAGCCATCTTCAGAGAAGTTATCGCCACCAGAGATATCGTCATAAATAGGGACATAGTCGTCAACAGAGGCATTGTAATCAATAGGGACGTCATCGTCATCGCCAACGGCGACCTCGTCTCCAGAGTGATTGTCTCTATCAGAAGCATCCTCGTGTTCAGAGACATCGCCGTCTACAGAAATATTTTCCTCAACAGAGACGTCCTGCTCGCCAGAAAAGTCATTTCTAGGCAAGTCCTCAGTAGGCTCTTCGTCTTCAACGCCATCATCAACAACAGAGGCATCGTCAATAGAGACATCCTCGTCGTCAGGAAAGTCATCTCCAGAGCGACAATCCACAACCTCTTCGTCTTCAGCGTCATCTTCAGCCTCCGAAACATCAGCCTCATACTCTGTAGCATAACAACCACCATCAGGGTAGTCCTCTTCCTCTTCCTCCCTTTCAAGCTCCGCCTTACACTCGAAAGTGAACTCGTGGTAGACGCCACCATACTGCACATCATAAGCCTCGACCATCTCAACATCGTTCCCGACAAAGTTGTACATAGGGGAATAGTTGCCCGCGTAGGGAGGCGTCATCGTGGCGTGGGGAGTTGGGCAATGTGTAAGACGTGGAGGTGTAAATCCCGCATCGTAGATACCATCATTTTCAGGGTCAAAAGAGCCATCATAGTCAGAATACTTGGATTCAGCCATTTCAACGTCTGAGTTTCGGCAGTAGTCGTGGTACCAGTGGAGAGGAGTTGTAATAGGCCCGGGAACTGGAGGAGCAGGACCATGTGGAGGAGTGACCGTGATAGTAGGCACATCCATGTTGGAGATAGGATTTCTGGTGTTGGAGTGTTCTTGTACTGGTGTGAAGTGAAGCTGATACTTTGATTGCGAGGACTGTATAGCTGCTGATCAAAAGGCAAGGCGATTGTGCTTTTGAGGCTGACTCTGATCTGGGCTTGCGCAAGGATCTTATACAGAATGGTGAAATGTATATATTGATGCGAGTGGCTAATTTGGAAGAAGAAACCGGCTATGTTCACATCTTGTTCAAATAGACAGTTGCCTGTTCAGCACTCAACGGCCAAGCCAGAACAGCCTTGAAAAAGTTGATGTTCATCCGAACACAGGGTTTGAACATGGGAGGAAACCTATTGAGTTGCCTGAACAATGTATGGGAAGAATCGAAATGAGTGTGAACATGTTGCTGTTGGAAAATACATGGCATACGTCATGTTCAGTTTAAGGGCTGATCAACCAAATTGAGCATTGTTCCGCCCAAGTTTTGCACCAGGTAGTACGACAGATGGTGAATAGGAATCTTCAAAAAGCAGGTCTCTCAATGGGATCCAAGCCAATAGCAGCGGTGAAGAAATTGAATCTGTCCTCACATGCAGCATCCGCGAGCGTCAATTTGAGGGAGTTCACTCGTAATTCAGAGAATAGGTCATGACGCTTCCGCAGCTTGGAGAAAAGAGGCCAATTGAGAATAGTTTGCATTGACTCGCTGGTCATATTATCTTGTGACTGCCATGCTGTTATGTACATGAAAGAATGTGGGTACAACTTCGCTGTCTGGGTGTACCCTGTCGTTTGCACCCATAGAATACGACACTTGCGACAATAATGGCTGTTTGCTAAGCTTCATGCGATAAACATTAGACAGTGTTGCTGCTATCTTGTGAGAAACCGTAACTGCACGATGCAGACAATAGGACTGCTACCTGAACGAACTTGAAAATCCCAGTCGTGTGCGCGCGCACCCGTCACTGATCAAAGTCACGTTACTTAGAGGCTCTTCCAACTGGCATGTAGTTGGAATTTTCAGTGAACATAACGCGGGCTTCTACTCCTGGGCGGAAAGTCCAAACAACCATCTTGAGAAAATTAGACCAACAGGCGATAACTCGGCTATCTTTCCCCACTGCATGTAGACAGTAAGGGAAGTGAGGATCATGAGACGGTTGATGGAGAATATATCTCACCACTCGTTGCACGGCCACTTTGGAGTAGATTCCTCCCACACATACAACGAAATGATCTGACTCAACGTGATTCCAGTCTATGGACAGGCTCAGAGACAACCCCAAGCCCGGAAGCGCTCGTACACCGATATCAGGTGTTGGGCTGGTCGGCGGTCCCGATGTGTGCGAGTTTGTATGCTCGCGAAATGGGGGCGCTTGTGGAGGGAAAAATTGGGCACTGATGGCAAAGTTCAGAATTGGAAGTTGTTGGAAACCTTGTATTTGCGGTAATTGCTGGCCTTGTTGGGGACTTTGGATCGGTTGTGGTTGCTGGCTCTGCTGAAAACCTTCCATAATGTGTGATCGCTCGGCTTGTGAGAATTCTTCCATAGGAGACGCAGAGCTTCCTTCGTGAAATCGCTGGTCTTCTTTCAGTTTGGTAACAAATCTTCGACGCTTGGCCAGGTGCTCGTCCTCTTCGCTGTTAGATAAAGAGGCTTTGGCGAGAATTCCTCTGATTTCATCTAGACGTCTGTTGAAGCGTCTGTTGAATCTATTCATTTTCCATTGACGGTCGAACTCATTTCTTTCCATTTTTTCTAATATTTCATGGAGCTTATCCAATAGAGTCCCAGATGTTTCGATTGAGGTTGGGTTTTCGTCTGCAGATCTTCGAGGTTTAGCCAGGTGTGTTTGGGGCTCGGTAGACTCATGTTGCGCGAACAGGTTCCCCTGGGAAGAATGAAAAGGTGACCGAGCCATGAAGCCTTCCATCTGGAAATTATTAGCTCGCTGCAGAATCTCCTTGAGGACCTTTCTAAAACTCACAGGGGCATTCAAAGTGCTCTCTACAGAATCCCCTCCAAAGCCCCCATCTCGCTCTGGGTCCTCTTTCGCCCAAGCCTCTCGAACTGCATTTTGTTGAGTGAATGACATGATGATGAACGGGTGTGTGATGTTGATGATTTGATGATTGTATATGATAAAGAATGAAGAGCTCAGAGTGAAGGATGCAAGAGGTCGGATCATAAACAAGAAAACAAGAAGAGAAAAGTGTGAAAACGGGGAGGTGCAGATGGGTGATGATGAACTGCAGTTGACATGACGACCCCTTCCCACATCGGCCTCCAGCATTCTGACCTCAATAAAGATCCCGATCTCTCATTTTCAAGTTTCTTAGGTAAGGAATCTTAAGTAAATATTGTGAGATAGTAAAGATAAGAAATTCCACGCCCTGCCAAAAAGGTCCCTCTTACTATGCACAATCTGTTAACCCTCTATCCTCTATTCCACGTCCAATCCTCTATTTCCATGTCTAACCCTCTATCACATATCTAATCCTCTGTCCCATGTCCAATCCTCTCATTCCTTGCCACTCCATTCCTCCGGTGGCTTGAGTCGCTGTTCTCTCGTGGTTCGATAGGGTTACCACCATAGTCGATAGCTTTTCCACCAGGTTCGTGCAGACTCCTTCTTCGCCTTCTTGATGGCCTCCAACTCGGCCTTCAACGCTTCGACTTTTTTCTCAAGGCGCCCATTCTCCCTCAATTGTTGATTGAACACCATCTGCCAATTTTCATTCGCCTTTCTTGCCAATTCCACGGCTTCGCAGAGCCTCTTGATATCATAGAGTGATTCCTCTAGTTCCTTTAGAGGAGGACCTTCCCAGCATGGAAGGTCGCCGAAGGGGTCCTGATGATCCGAGTCATCATCCATTTCTTCTAGGTGTTTACGGGAATTGTGTGGGTAGTCGAGCCAATCGCGCGGGACCTGGGCATCGGACTCATCGGACTCATCTTCCTCGGATCCCACTGGGGACACTTCGGCTTCGACATCGTTTAGTGGATCAGAGACACTGCATCTCTGGAGACTAGTAACAGTTTCTTCGTCGACTGGATGTTGATGTGGTGGCAGATACCCGAGCCTGACGATCTGCTTAGACTGATCGTCCTCAGGGCCACCAATGAACTGGCGTTTAGGCATTTTGATATGAATTACGACTTGATAACGTATGAGGTTGAGCGAGTGAGTAGTGTGTAGGGAGAAAGTTTGTGGAAGGAAGTTGATTTGGCTGAGAGGAGGTTAGCCTAGACTTTATATTTGAAGGAATTCTTTCAATAGCTGAATGATGTGATACTCCGCATGAATCATTGCATTGGCAATATCTTGGTTCGCAACTATTGAACTGTCATATGCATGGTGAAGAATGTCTTTGAAAGCGTGAAACTGCACCAGCAGGGATGCATCTGAGATACTCAACGAAACCCTGTTAGCATATCGTCAGTCTTGCTGAAAACCAAGCCATTGAAGATCTTTCTCTTTGATTAGACCGTAGATGACGTGTCAATAATAGGTCTTGCTTTAGTCACGCCGTAATTTGTCTGACAATTCGTAAAGCTTTCTTTCGGATATAGCGGCGTTGGGACTTCAGCTGCCAGTACAGGCACGACTCTTCTGTCCGGCCAGTAGTCTTCTTGAGTCTGGAGAGATGTATTCTAGGACTGATTGCGCGTTCCGTATACCGAATTCTCTACGTTGAGTTCCGACTTAGGCTTGCAGCCCAGTAAGCTCATACTGGAACAATGACAGATATCGTGGGGAGATCGAAAACTTGTAGAAAACTACCAAGACGGGGGATCCTTTTGGTTGAGATGACGGTTGCAATGGATCAAAGTAACAGGGAAACATATCAGAGGAGGACGACAGAGAAGCAACTTGAGAACTTGACTGAGGATGTAAAAGACAAAGGGCCAAGCGCTTTGGTTTATTATAATATACTTATCTGAAGCTGATTTAGCTAAGGGTTTTGTAACAGAGTATCGAATGCCAGCTAGCTCGCCCCATATAACTCTCCGACGAGGTTGGTTGATTGAGGTTAGAGATATCTCGAGTGTCTCCAGGCAATGCATTTAGAACGAAGCAACCGCCATCGCGGGCGAGAAACACGTAGGCATACCAAGCTGCGGAGGGTAGGATTGTCGTTTGTAGAAATCGTGGAGGTACCGCTATCTAAGAAAAAGCTGCAGCGCCGTCAAAGTGGTAAAACTGCTCGTGAAGGTACTTGGAAGTATGCTGGAAGGGAATTCTATTAGTGCCGGATTTCCGATCGGCGGAGGAGAGGAACTGACGTATCTTAGACACTCTTATTCGGTTGAGCAGACTTCAATAATCATAATATCGGATACGTAGTGAGTGTTCTGGAGACTCTCCCAAGCTGCCCAAAGATGGCCCATACGGAGGGACCGATGTTGACGGCTGAGAAAAAGATGAAAAAGTGACAGGGTGAGAAGACAAAGAGTATGGTAACGCTCAGATGCTCAGAGTGAACCATGTATACTTCCACCTGAAGCAGCGACTAATTAGAAGTAAAGGTCCTATAGCAAAGGCGCGGGCATTCTTAGCACGGACGGTGGCGCTTTGCAGGTCGATAGCGTAAGGAGCATCGCTCTGACCCGTTAGAAAAGACAAGAGAAGGATTGTTCTTTGACCATGAGCCGTGAGAGTTGGCACGGAATCTCACTTTTCTGACGGAGGCGTGCGAGTGGTCGAATGCCAGGGTTGCCGTGTCGACAGACGTCCTTGTGCCTCTGGAAACAAAAGAAGGAACATCACTGGAGAATTGACAGAACTAAGCAAGAAAGTCTGGAGCAAAAAAAGCAAAACACCGATAGCAAGAAGCAGAAAAAATGCAGGCAAGCAGAGACTAATAGCCAAGTACTTCATTGGCAAGTGTGGAAAACACAAATAACCGGCTTCCAAGGTTCGGTAATTGCTTGCCGTTTGAGCCAAATAGCAGCAATCAACGGCGCTTGAGTTATTGATCACTGTTACACACCTATTTTCTGCCGTCTCAGTTTTATCAGCTTATTATTAATAGCAGAAGATGCCGTAATAGATGAGATTAATAATTAGAATGCGGTATGAAGCTGTTCGTAACTTCCAAGCAATCGAATGTCGTCTTCAAATGGGGCGTTACAGATTCCAACGGTGCAACCCCCACGTTGTCAGTTCCACCTTTTTAACCTTAAAATCTCAGCCTCATCCTCCACTCTCAACGACATCCCCTCATGACTCAGCTTACAAAACATAAGATCCTTGTATTCCGATACTTAAAAAAGAAGACGCAGGATCTCATGAGTGCAAAAGAAGAATTTTCGATGCGTAATCTGGGAATCGAACCCAGGGCTCCCCGACGCTGCTCGAATGGCAACGGAGAATTTTACCACTAAACCAATTACGCTTTGTTGAGAAAAGAGACTATTAATTAGTAAATGAATGGTATGTGCGGGAATGAGTAAAGCGACATCCTACAACTCAGATCCCTCGGTTGTCCACTGAATCAAGTGATGCCTCTACATGGTTGGGTGATTTGCCACACGTGGCCTTTCGTTTGAAGAAGTGAGGAGGAACTATGGCCATTAAAAGCTCATTTAGCTATGATCTGAATCGATATGTCTAAACCCCTAATTACGCAGCACTTCGTGTGGCCATGCCCGGTTCGAGTTCAACCTCTGTATCTCCTGTGCCCGTATTCCTTTCCTTTTTGTTGTTCACCAATTTGGAACCAGAATTTCTTCTACAATTTTGAGGAGCAGAAGAAGGGATATAGGGTTTTTGGACAATAAGAGCGCCGCTGAATTCTGCCAGTGATGGCACTAACAGATCAGTGCAGTTGCTCGAATGCGCAGTCATTTCTCATATTTGCCCGAGAAAGCCGAGTAACGACCCCCAGGAGGAGCAGGAAGAAGGAAACACCTCATCATGGATAGAGAAGACCTCCGAGAGATACTGACACCTCTGCAGGCCAGAGTCTAATTAAACACCCGCTTACGCTGCAACCCTTCTCCCGTCCTCAAAGCCCCCCCGTTTCGCATGAGCGGCGTTGACTGTCTGGTGGACATCATCAGCCACACCGGCGTCATGCTGGCAGCGCCCAGTCTCACACAAAGAATACACGAGAATCCACTGTTATATTATGCTTGGCAGGCCTTTTTCCTTCGTGAAATTGACGAAGAGTTGAGAGAACACCGCATTGCTGTCAAGAAATCTGTGCCGGAGTTCCTCAAAGATCGCATATCGGAAAACCTCACATTCGAGTACTGCTGCAAAAGCGATCTCATGAATGAAACTTTATGGTCATCGGCTGAGTGGCTGCTGTACCTAGGCCCTCGAACCGAGACTCCTGCGATTGAAGCACGACGAGAAGGGGTCATTGCTAGTCTCATCGAGTATGACTGCCGTCAAAACCTTGACTTGTCACTTCAAGATACGGTCAACCGCCACTGCAGGTTGCAAGAGAAGTCTGGTTTGGTCGCCAGAGACAATGCGTCCGCTCGTGTCCTCTACCATTTGCACGCGGAGAACCCCAATCCTTTCTCTGACCTGCCAACCTTCAACCTGCCTTTGCTCGACAACGCGGTAGCCACCGACGGCCAAAGCACTCGGGTATTCTGGTTGAGTGGCATCATCTGAATGTGATACTCTGCTGACTGGAATGATTACATGCGACCCCATGCTGACGGGGGAGTTCCACTGAATCGATTCGAAAATACCACACAAAACCCTCCGACGCTTTCCGTATCCAATACAGGAGGCCATTCCTACCTGCTAGTGTTTGCCCTGGGGCCTCCGACAGCGAAAAGGCATTGAATCAGAGAGTTCGCAGGCCCCTTGCCTGACCTAGCTCCAGCAAAATGGCCAAGACGCAAATATACCGCCACAGGGAAGAGAAAACGCGCACAACGTGCCCTCTGGGATGCTCTAGCGGAATCCAGCAAGCAGAAACGAGGATGACAGCCCTACCCAAAATCCTTCTACCACAGGTATCGAAGTCGGGAGAATCAAGAGAATGCGACTCTTGGTTCATGAGAGAAGTCTGGGGAGTGTGTTGAAGCGAATACGAAGGCCATGTTATGGATAGCAGAGAGTTTCTTGAACAGGGAGAATTTGAAATGCTTTCCGTCGAATACTTACACGTGTGACGGCTGTAAAGCTACTGGACGGTCGTCTGCAACTCCCAAGCGTGATCCTGCCGCCCCAACAAAGACCCTCATCATTAGAGCCAATACGCCATGGTCGACATAAACGAAGGAATTTCGTGTGGAACAAGCCTTACTAAAGCCTAGCAAACTGACCAGAGACAAACAAACACCGAAACTAGACTCGTATTCGGAGAAATTCATAATTGTTGCGCTGCGCTTGTAGGCCGCAAAAAGGAGAAGGAGATGAGGGTGGCGACCAAATTGGCGATTTCTGAAATTCTCAATACAATGTCTACTTTACAAGCCGATAACCACCTCAGTCTATCCCTCACCACCCTTTTCACAAGACGTATAGCCAACGACTTATGGTTCACGTCGAATATTGATCATACCATTGTTCCTTGTCATCCAAGTACATTCCGAATTTCCGTGGATTGAGCAATGAGGCCAACGGTCTTCCTGGTTCACAAGAAACCCAACCTTATTGCCCTCACCAAGGGATCTTAGGCAGAATGAGTACTCAGGAAGGGTGACCGAATCAGAAGCAAAGCTTATAAGTGCAGCCCGTCGCGTATCATCGTCCAGAATGACACACAAGATGGTAAGGTCTTTTAGACTGAGATCTTCTTCTCTGATGTCGAGAGGCACGTCGATAGCGAGGTCTGCGAGTCGCTTCAATCGACAAGAAAGAGGAGGTCTCGGGGGACTAGAAGGCTTGGGAGGCTCAAGGCGCTCGACTTGATTCGTGAGTCTCTCAGTGATGGCTTCGAGGTGAGCTGTGGCGCGAAGGGCAGTGTTCTCGGCTTGGAGACGCGCAATCATAGTGAATAGCTCTCGAAGATCACTTCTGGACTGATCGGAGTAGGAAGATTCATCAAAGTTGGCCTGTTCATCAGTCAGTTGTATTCGCGAAGAGCTTATTGCCTCTAATGAGACTTACCGATCCAGAGCTGTCGCTGGCACCAGCTTGACTGGTGTTCTTGGGACCAGGCATTTTGGTCAATGGACGAGAGCCAAAATTAGGAGATGAAGATGAGGGGGGAGGATGAAGAGGATGAAGAGGTCAAGAAATGAGGAGGTTTGGGTCCCATCTTGGAGTTTCTGCTAAGTTGGGTTGAGAGAGAGGTGAATGCTTGACAGCTACCCGCCACTGTCACTCTTGCTAACCCCTCTCTCAAAGGCTGAATCACAAACGGCACAGGTCACCGCCCCACAAACTTCACTTATCCTTTCTTCACTTCTCCTTCATTCTCTCCATCATCGCATCGCAGCGTCGACCGAAATCGACAGACGTCCCCTTAACGTCGCGGGCCCTGAAGAGAAGATGGCTTCACAGTCTGCTGCTGGAGACGGGTCTGGAGAGAACAACAACGATAATACAATTGTCAGTGCAGGGCTTCATCCAGGAGCTCTATTAGCCAGGATAGGAACTAACAGACCCTCCCATTAGGACCCTCTCCGCAATCTGCGTACGAATAAGTAGCAACGCCTGCACGAAGCTGAACACACCATATCCTGTTTGAAAGCAGCGAAAGATGTCATTGCCGCCCAGGACGCGGAGTTGAAGAAAGAAAACAACGAACTAAGAGAGAAAAACTTCTTTCTTCGCTTCCAGAGCTCGCAGCCTGGCAACGATGGAGCACGCACCACTACCAGCGACGTCAATCAAGCGAGTAAACATGGCAAAACACAGACACAAGAGGAGTTGCTTGAGAAGCGAGGCGTCATCCGTAAACTGAAGCGACAGAACAGAGAGGCTCTTCGACAATCCCAATAACTTCGCACTTACATTCTGGACAAAGACGAGGAGCACAATCGAAAGCGACGCCGGACAGATTCACAGCAAGGCGTTCGGGAACGAAGTCTAGTCATGCCACTTTTGAAGAGATTCAAAGAGCAGATCAAGCTTGAATCCATAACAGCGGCCAATGTTTTGTGTAGGAACTTAGGCAGCTCATTGTGGGATGATTTGTGCCATGCGTATGACCAGCTACTGTCAGTGTCTCACGCAAAGGCTTTCCAGAATCTTGCGCAATTTGCATCCAGATCGGACATAAAAGGTTGGCACTGCCTTCGAGATGTTTGCGAAAAGGCGATGATGCTACCAAAATGACCTCATATACCGTATGTTCGGTTCACGGTCCAGACTGCGAGTTCACTATTGGACATAGTAGCAAATAAAAAAGCTTCTACATCCATTTCGGAGCATTCTCGGGTTCTACCGCTCCCCAATCCGGGAACTAGAGAATTTTAATTAACTGAATACAATTCTAAAGAGTTTACAGCTCAGATATCAGAGTCACGGGAGTGCTGGACACAGGGAAATGACTTAATAATAGGCGCCAAAGGAGTCAAATATGTACCGCGTCAAGTTCCAGTATCTTATAGACGACTATCAGAGTAAAAATACGATATTTCTGCCATTAAAGTCGTCCCCATGTCTTGAAACCATACTGTCGTAGATAAAAACCAATCTCTGAAGCGACAAGCATACATCAAAGACTAAAGTAAACATGAAAAGGGGACCAAGGTATCTAATATAGAACGTTACCTAAAGAAGGCGAGATGGACTCAAAAGATGCTGCAAGTATCACGAAGAATGCAATATCTTCGAATCAAAGCCTAGCTCACCATTATTCAGAAAGACAAGAGCCCTGAGGAGTAGATCAAGCAAACCCTTGAAGGAGCGAGCCTTAAGTCATCGCCAAAATCCTTCGTATTGGACGCAGATAGTGCATGTGAGCCACGCCAAGATGAGGATAGGTATCTTTCGAAAACTCCCCCTCAAGCTCAGTGGCCATTCTTACAGCCGTGCTACCAGTCGACCGATTTGTGAGGATTCGTCTTGTCCACAAACTGTGTCCAAAATCCCGTAAAGGGCAACCTCACTCTCAAGGCTCCTACAGCCATGCATATCACCAAAAGCAGTCGGGGAGTCTGGCAGAGTTGTCAAGCATGGTAAGGATGATTGACCACTTTTTAAGTCTCCTTGATGATTAAGCTTCCCTAACGTTCCAGCTCAACTTTGAGAAAGGTCAAGCCAGGTCATGACAAGGGTGCTCGCGAATCTCAAATATGCTAAAAACGATTAATTTTATCCTCTAACAGTTTGTTCTGTTTATACTCTAACCGCTACTCGCTTTGTAGTCGACCGCTGTGTGAGCAATTTCAAGCTTTCTCAGCCCCTTCCCAAGTCCTGCCATAAGCCCAGATCTGCAACACCTGCCTTGGAACATAACCCAATTTTTCTCTCCTATGAGAATTCAAATCAAGTATTACCAAGAAAAATATGTATACGCCATCGGAAAATCACCGCCTTCAACATCTTGAGTTCTCTCTGTGTTGTCAATGGCTCAGACTGAGTGCCTTCGGTCTTCCCACAGCTCATGGTCAGCTTGAACCAGCGAGCTGTCTCCACAAACCACCCATGAAACCACGGATCCTGTTTCTGACGCGTTCCCAGAATGTTTCCTGGCCAATTACGGCCTCTTCATCGCTTGAGGTGGCAATAAGCTCGGTAGCGTGGTTTCCTGGAGATGACATCTCGTACTATCACGTACGTTCAGCTCTCTCCCGCCGAAGCTCTTTTTTTCGACGTCCCGCTTCCGTTTCTAGCAGAGTTGGATGGTTGGTGTTCCAGAAGAGATTTTGCAGGCTTGGGGTGAGTGGCGCTGGTGAACGTAGTGTGGCGTAAATAATATATCTAATAATTAACGGGTTCAAATTGATGAATAGACGGATGAAATAATTTAAGTCGATATCAGATGAGGAGTTCAAGCTGTATGTGTAGAAGTGAATGCCAACTGTCACCTTCAATGGATTAGCGGAAGGTCGTTTACAGTGATTCACAGCTCCCGGCAACTGCGATCTTGTGAAGTCGCCCTCCCTTACCCGATATCGTTTCGACCGACCAGACTTTCTTCATTTCCGCAATAAAGCATCCGCCGAGGCTGCACATTCCCACCCCGACATCCATTAGCAGCAAAAGCCCACTGCCATTCATGGCAGCAAATGAAGCAAACGCCGTGTTCCGCGTTCTTGAAGAAGCTCGGGTACCTATATCCCCAAAAGTGAAACATGCTACAACTTAAGCTGATCGCAGTGAAGTCGCTACTTCCACTCGTCGCAGAGGCAAAAGCAAAGGCCGTCAAACAACACGCAAAGCTCATTAGAAACCGTATGCAGTTAACCGAAATGCAGCATGAAGTTGAAGAGGCACTCTCTGCGACTGCACAATACATGTCAATCATTGATGAAGGTCAATCCAGGCTGAGCAGCCAACAACATCATCTTCCCCCTACTACCGACGGACAACAAACAGTGCAGGGCCGACTGCGCGTCCTCTCAAAGCTTCAGTCCACCCTCGATAAACGGTTTAGGCTTCAGCGTCTACGCATGAAGTTGGAAGAGCAGGAACCAAAACTTCTTCAACAACGCAAGACTATAGCTTCAGCGCTTGCGGAACTTAAAGAGCGTCTCGCCGATATCAATGCGTGTGAGAAAGGATTGGACCAGGTATCTGGACGGCTCGAGACAGCCCTGGATAATTTGCGCGAAGAAGCCGCCAAATCCGCACAGAAGGGCGAAGAATCATTCTGATCGGAGCCTCTCACAATCCTATCATCAATAAGATGATATGGACTTTTTAGTTCTGGTTTGGGCGATCGCCGATTCGGATGGAAGGTATCAAACATTTATGACTTTTCAACTTCTCATGGCTCACTTTTTACTCATGATATTTACGGAAGTTAGGCAGGGATGTGAAAACAGGATGACACCGATCGTCAGTGTAGATACCAAATTGCAATAGTTAATATACCAGCTAGAATAACGAGTTCCTGCTGCCTTAAACCAAACATGTGCTCATGTTCCATGTAAATTGAGTTCATGATGATGACTGGACCAGTAGCTACCTAGATTGCTGGTTGATCTGGTGTCTTGTACGGGGCATGGCAGTTAAGAAAGGGGATCCATTACTGTAACAGATGATCAAAGCACAAAGAGGCACGCAACGGCTGAACGAGGAATTCATTGTTCAGTACCATAGACCGTTCTTACTCTCTGTCAAACGGCTACCACAAGCACACTTGGCGTTGATCCTAGTGTTCCCAGCTATGGCCCTGCGCTCTCGTTCATTCCGGGAACGGATAGACGTCAATCGGAAATCTGTCGTTCAGATATTCGCGAACAATTAGCCAGTCATAAACAACCATCTCTAAGGCATTGAGATCGTGGAGGGCCAGATATCCATCCCAATCACGATCGATTATGCGATCTTCTTCATCGCGATCGGGTACATCGAATTCGTCGTATGCCTCACCATTCTCTTTGGACCTGTACCTGACTTTGTCAGGAGCTTTTCCACTGCGATTCAAAGTCAGCTTCCAGTCCTGGCGAATTGTGCAGTAAGATTACACACGCGTGACGAGCCTCGGCTTCATCGACCTTGCCAGCTCTGATCTCTTCATCGGGGCCAGAAGCAGATTCTTGCTTGAGGGCATTTTGACTCTCATCCTTGAGTGCTCGCTTCATGGCTTGGCGACGCCGGCGCGTTTTCTTCATGACAATGTCGCGGAATTGACGTTCTTGGTTGGTCATGTTAGCCTGACGGCGATCCTTGACTTTCTTTTTCAGTTTGTAGATGCGCTTTTGCGTGTCAGAAAGTTGTCCCTGGAGAACAGAAACACGGCCTCTGTCTCTCGCTGTGTATCTATTCCCCCTGCTTCGGGCTGCTGAGAGGGAAGCCATGCTCTGTATGTGAGAGCTCGATGTTGTCTGAAAAGGGGCAGAGAAGAGAGAAGATGCAGAAGTGGAGTGGATGGAAAAAGAAATACTTAAGCCAGGCAGGTTGAGGTTATTGCCTGATAGTGGGACACATGGCCTCTTTAGGGCTCTGGGGATAGAGCTCCGAGAGCTTTTGTTTGACGGTAGCGGCCACAAGATTCGGTAGGTTTGTTGTGTAAGAGGAAACGGGAACCAGCTATCTGATGCTTCTGCTGTTTTCTCAAATTGCAACCCGACTTTTAAGCCACCAGAAATCATTATTTCTAGATAGCTTCTTCTATAGTTCTGCTCCTTTGATTTCTCTCTTGGTCTCTTCTTCTTCCTTTGCCCTTCCATTAAACTATCCTTTCTTCTCCCTCGATGAAGTAGACCAACGCAACCATCCTCAACGTAAAGCTCCACCTGTAACTGGCAGCTGCCTGCCACCTGCCACTTCCACCCTTAAGCTTATGCCATTCCGGCGCGACCTGTATAGAGTTCCTTCCTTCTCCTAACAACAGCAATACTCAAGAGCTCGGCCCTTTCGAAACGCTCAATATGTCTTGGGAAGTCGGACGGGGTGATCATGGATCACAATACTCCGGTAGTGGAGGAGAGTATTCTGATGAAACTCGCAAGTTATCTCATTCTTTTTACTCTCACCTTTATGGCCTGTTACTGACCAAATAAGGTGGACGTCCGCATGCGGCTACTCCTCAAGGCAACGAGGAGACTCGAGCGCGTATTCACTCCTATGAGCAGAGACCCTCGCGAGATACCATTACGCATCGTGCAGAACAGCATTCCAACGCCGTCGATCTCCTAGCAGCTGAGGTCTCTGACCTCAGACGAGAGTTGCAGGGCACACAGCAAATCACCTCCCGCCTCCGAGCTGAGCAGCACGAGTCAGCCGACCTGATCAGAAAGAATAACACGCGCATCCGAGAACTTCAGGATGAGAAGCAGAACCTGATGAAGGAAAATTCAGACCTACGAGCGAAACTATCCTACGCGACTGATAATCTGGTCAGCGAACTCCAAAAGAAGATCGATGCTGCGCGAAGTGAAGTCACATCGATCCAAAGTCTCAAGCAAACAATCGCTGGGCAGACCAAGTCTATCTATCATCTCAAGAAGGAAAAGGCGGCAGCCGTCAATCAACTCAATCAACTGCGCAGCAAGACTCAGAATGAGAACACATCCAATGCCCCGAAGAAAAAGAAAGACAAGTCTAAGAACAAAGCATCGCCTTCCGATACCGTTGCGGCACCCACCAGCCAAGCTCCTGACGCATCCGCTGGCCCAACTCAACGCCATTCTCGTTTTTCAACTGCTGATCTTCCCCAAATTTCTCTTCCAGAATACGAAAGAGTCGATCGGATCATGCGTCGCCTGGTCCGCGACGATACTCATGTTATGGCAGAGATGCGGTCGCAGTTTCATGACGCTATTTGGAAGGGAGGCGAAATGGCACACAATGTTGAAGATTTCATTTTTCATGGGGAAATGTTCACTCTCTTCTCCTTCCATGAAGTTTGTATTAAAGGGTCGAGGGCTTCGACTAAACTGGACATGGTCCCGGAAAGGTGTCTGGAGCCTGGTGAGGAACCCGACCTTCTGGTCAAGCTGGTGACAGTGGACTCGATCCGAATGTTGCAGCTCTACAATCCCGCCATTTCGGGAACTGCAGTCGCCTGAAGTATCGGAGTTTATCTGGCCAGCTACAGCATGAGTTTCGGTGTGATCGTTTACATTCAGATTTGGCAAGGGGATATGGAGTAAGTGAATTGAGAGTCGGTGATATGTCACAGAGTTGAATCGGCTTGGTTTTGCTGATATGGGAGCCCTTTATGCTTTGCGTAAACGTTGAGACGCCTGGTCCTGCATTAGTGTCCCCAGTCTAGAGCGCAATCAAATTTGTCTTATCTTCAGACTCTTGTTTTTATTCGGGTGACTTTTCATTCTTCGTATCATCTTAAGACAGACTTCTCAATTGAATCGTGCTGTAGCTACCATGCCTTTTGCTCACTTGTGAGCCTCTTCTAATCCCACGTTGTACAGTACGTAAGCTTTCTGAGACGGTCAATTGTGAGTAGCCAGGCACAAATGTCCACGAAGCTGATTCCATCAACGGCCAGATCCAAATCTAGATCCATGTTCCTCAGAGGAACGCGTGCATCAAGACCGAAGTCAATCGCATTGGCATCGAGTTTGTGAATGACCATTTGACCGCAGGGTAGGCGACCGAGATACCGGAATTGTGGACCCTGGTTCACCGTCAGATCCGGGACCAGAACCCCACCAGACCGGAAGTCAATTGACCTCATCTGTGTGAGTGATGTTCTTCATCAGAGCCACGACAACGTTCCGCGCTCACAAAAATTTGAAACTCATGATGGCTCAAAGACAAGGATAGATTACCAGGAATGCTTGGGAGAATAACCAAACCCACTCAACTTGGCTCTACCTAACATGGGGTTCAAGATCGCTATACAACTTGTAAGTATCATGATCCAAACAGCTCGCAAGCGCTGCTATAATCCGAGATGATGGCCTTCCATCATGATACTGTGATATATCATTCAAAGCAGATCATATTTCCAACTATCCCCTGAAAAGATATGATCACTCCGTCAGCCCCTAAAGCTGGTAAACCACCCAAGCACTCGAGAAATGACACTACTACTGGAAGAAGGCCCCGATGAACTTCCTACGCTAATATCTGCACTCGGAACTCCACTATTTTCATTGTCGTCAGATTGTGGCTCGGCAGGCGAATCGTCCGCAGGTTTTCGTAAGTCCCGAAGAGGGCGGTGGATAAGGCATCGGGAGCTTTGGCTGAAGGGCACGAACACTGGGTTTGGGTACTTCCAAGGCCAGATGGGCATGGGCTTGACGTCTTTGACTGGTTGGGAAGAATTGGTTAGGAAGGAGGAAACTTGAGAACTGATGAGGAGATTCACGCCAAAGATGCCAGTATTCTTCGTCAAGGAGATAATACAAATGTTCGGTCTCCGCTTCTGTCCAGATTCTAACAAGGGGAAGAGCTCCAACAATTCTTGACGATTCGTGATCTCGGACGGCTGCGTGTGAAGATGGATCACCCTGTCGTGCCCAGTTGAGATACGCGTCCACGTACTTTGCTCTCTGGGAGCTCGTAGGGTTTTCGCCTGGCCAAGGCTCAGAGAAAGGCTTGGCTTTAGAGACGACAAGAATAGGGGCATAGTCGAGATGAGGGACCGACTGATGCTTTGTGGTATCTACCATGATGTTTTGTGATGGGCGTGAATTGAGATAGCCGGTAGAACAGGTATGGGTGCGGATTTTGTTGTATATGTATACCTAGTACGTGCATAGGTATGGTGACTTAAGCGGTTTAGAAGAGAGAAGTAAATATTTGAAGTGTTTAGGATAAAGTTATGACAAGTTTATGACAGGCTGATAAGATTAGGGGATCAATTTGGCTACAGGGCACTCACGCGCAACTGCAGAAGGGCTTGGTACCTGCCCGCTGCCGTTTGGCGGTTGGCGGTTGGCGCCCGCAACAAACAAGTAAACCAAATTTCGTCACATTTACCTCTCCCTCACCTTCTCTCCACACCAAACCTGGTCTCAGATTGCGTCTAAATCCATTTAACCTCCTTCACTTCACTTCCTTTACCTTCATTCCATCACGCAACAACATCACTGCAACACAAGCAGAGATGCCTAAATCGGCTCCCCCTCCTCGTCCCTCGCCCTGGCGAGCAAACCCGTACGGCACTTGGATTTCTCAGGAATTCGCACAGGAATCCTACCGCCATCGCACTACTGGAACTAGATTCAATGGCCCCCCTTACGGAATGCAGCCGCAGCAGGTCTGGGGTCCTCCTGATTTGGGCTCACTTGAACTCCCCTACCAAGAGCCCCCATCTCGCTACGGCATGTCGAACAGCATTGAGGATGGTAACCGCCCTCAGAGCTTTCTCCCACTTCCTTACTGTAGCAAGAATACTGAGCGCTCCCAAGAGGAACCTCTTGAACGTCCTGCTGCCTCTACCGGAGATCCTGGAAATGCCCAGCCAGTCCAGAAGGCCCAGAGCCAAAAGGCCGAGGGCCCAAATGCTCAGAGCCAGCAGCCCGAGAGGCAGACGCGACCATTGACTCGTGTCAGCAGTATGGTCCTCCAAGCCGTCACCCGCGGCAGCCGCCGCGGCAAGCAAATCCCCGATCTCCGCGTGATCAGCAACAGCAAGGGAAGCGATACTCAGTCCAATGTGTACAGCAAGGTCCCCGTCGTTGCCAAGACCATTTCCTTCAACGTCGATGATGAGGAAGCATTGCTCAAGGCCTACCGCCACGTGAAGGCGATGAACCCTTCCGTTTCTGTCGGGGGTATCATGTTCTGCAGTGGTAATAATGGTGCTGCTAGTGACATCGACACCATCAGCTGGAAATCTATTTCTGGCCGCTCTGGTCTTGGTAAACAGTTCTCTTTTGAATCCAACGGCCAGAAAGTCAATGTCATCCACCGTCAGTCATGATTTTGTTCTCGGCTCGATTGTTTACTGACATTACGTAGACCGGCGCTAAGTATTCGTTATGGGCGAATCTCGCACAGAGGTTTCTAGTTGGAAAAGGCGAAGGCCACGAATGAGTACATACAAGAGTATGCGGAGAGGGCTATATACTGATGGAATTGACCTTCGAAATAACGAAGTACATGGCCGAATGCCTTAGTTACTGTCAATCGAACCCCTCTTGATATCAACGTTGAACTGCCTCTGATCCGACGAAACAAGAGGGCCTTTTCATGGGATTTCCTTAAAATACCATTGCTAATGTGCCAAATGACTTTCCGGAACCACAATTATGATTATAGGAGACGCAATTAGGCGTCGTGGAAGTGATTGTGCTACATTGACTCGTACATGGCTACACTTAAACACTGGACACCCTCTGTGTCCTCATAGCCAACTCTGATCCAACGACAGAAGGGGACTTCTCTCAAACCCAATGCATATGTTCGCTTACAACCAATTTCATCACATCCAGCGAAGGCGCTCTTGTTCGTCTCTCCATGCCTTCGGTCCACGTGGTGGGTTGAACCCTGTGCCATGGGTTGGCTGACTCCCCATCCCTTGGCAATGTCCTCCTTGATGCCCACCCTGTCTCTCTGGTGCCGATGATGGCTTCCAGGCATTGCGTATATCACGATCACCTCTATTCTAATTTAGAAAGAAGTTTCGTCTGCGCCGTCAATCTCGGTCCCTGTTATTTCGTCGCTTGCGCTTTTTGGAGCGACCATTCCCGACCTCAACAAAATTGATGGCCTGCTCCTGTTGATCCTCCATCATCTCTTCATCGGATGATGATGAGATGGAAATTACCTCTCCGTCTTCGAGGCCTTTGGCTCCAGGCTCTTGACCTTGAACTGGGGCACTGGGCCCTACAGTAAAGGGCTGAGGAACACTTGTTTGGGTTCCAGTGCGCTGGTTGGTGAGAAGGCTTCGGAAAGGAGTAGGACTGTCCCAAAATCCAGCGCTGGTATTGGAATTGTTGTTGGCGGTGTCCGCCAGACGATCTAGCATGTCCTGGTCAGGCTGTCCAAAGGGATGTGAAACCCCTGAAGAGCCACCTAATGGCTCATTGTTGGGTGAAGGGTCATCATTGACAAGATCTCCTTGTTCTTCAGCCGGGCTACGCATTTCATCTTCTGGGCTGGGAGGCTGGTTTACTGCAGGGTCACATAGCTTTCCCCTCTGCAGCTTCATCCAAGTTCTTCGGTATTCCTCCAACAGATCCGGAAGCCCTGAGGGGTAGCCTCTCGAGGCTCGACTGGCGCGGTAAACCTGAAAGTGAGTCTCGCATGTAAGAACCATCCCACCATCACCAAGTCTATCCAAAGCACTGATAACACCACTAAGATCTCCGATTCTGACTTGCATGCTGCTAGCGGATGTGGGTGCGTCGGAGACATGAATCTGATCAGCGATCAGGGCGAGAAGCTTGGCCTGGGGTCTCATAGGAACCCCCTCTTGTTTCAACTACTCTTGGTGAATGCGGAATCGATCCAAAAGCGACGGTGAGCTCCCAGACTGACCCAAGCTGCCACAGTCTAAGCGAATCAAGATGTGTGCCTCATCCTCGGAGAGCCCTTTGCGATTGTTTGTACGACAAATGGCAGCCCACCTGATCGCGATGGGAAGAAATCGGTACCCGTTTGCCTGCTAGAAAAAAGGGTGTGTCATGAGTCGCTTGATCTTCTCACAGAAGGGGACGGTCCACAATGGGTTACGTTTAGTTTGTCCTTGGTGGGAGATGTCTTCACTCCCGCCGTTGTCAAATTCGAAGTCGTGATACTGAGAGAGTAGAGACAAAGGGTCCATGTTGTAAAGATGAAGAGACATCTTGAATGAATGTCGCTGAAAGATCAGAGCCTCCCCTGGGTGACCGCTTTATCGCGGCCTTAATCAGGCCGTTCTCCCAGGACGCGCTCAGCTCGTCTTCTTTAGTCTGGCTCCAGACCTTTTCCTCCATGAGCCTCAAGAGATCAGCTTGTTCTCTTTCCTCCATTGCTTCCTTGGTGACCGGAATAGATTGCCCGTTCTGCTGTCTCAACTGGTGAACTGAGTAGCAGTAGGTCTGATGCAACTCGGCAAAGGCGCGACTTTCGCGGCTGTTGTGCGGAACCAAAACTTGCTTGTCGCCAAGTTGCGAGTGTTCGGCGGCCTGGCTTGGTATGTCTTCATCATCGTCGGGGATGTAATCATCATCCATCCTACTCCGGTGGCTGTCGTTACAATCGCCCAGTGCTTGCTCTTGGTCGGGCAATCGTGTTTGTGGTGTACGGTAGGTAGTCTTCGAAATCTTTGATCTGTTCTTGGACCCTCGAGGTCTGCCTCGTGCTCTGGGAGCGATAGGTGCTAGCTCAAGAAGACTGACGGGACGGCGCTGGCTCCCATCTCCGACCTCTGTTTTGCTCAGCTGATTTCGAGGAGTCACAGGCGGCCTAACGCTCCGTTGACTGCTGCTTGGAGGTAGCTGATTCTCACTCATGTTTGTATTCTCGATAGTCGCATAAGCGGATATATTTCCTTTGTTAGTTTGTGTTTGTGTGCTCGTGCAAGATTGTGGTGGTGAAGGTGGCAGAGGCAAGCCGACAAGAGGCCCACTCTATACGCAGCGTTCCGAAGCTGGAACTTTGGGCGTAGGGCTTTGAGAGGTGCCAGAAGCGCTGTGTAATATATAATATATCAAACCTGGGAATACGATCATTTTTTACTTGGATGCCATTACCGTCAAAAGCAATATAGCCAAACCTAATAATCGCACTGTCCTCCTCCCTGATAGTGATGATACAAAAGAGAACACGTACAAGGGGAGACACTCCCATTACAATTTGTTTCCTCCAGAGGGTTTGTCCTCAAAAAAATGGTGAGTTGTTTTGTAACGCAAGTGGAGGATCTGTTAGGATCCAATAAAGCAATTGAGAGAGAGTACATTGACAAAGCGCTCACAGAACAAAGGGATTAAGGTAGACGATACAGCTCAATGGCTCATAGTGACACTAGCAACTGGCTGTCTCAAAATTTTTGATCTCGAAAATGCTTCGTGCATTAATGCATGTTTGGAGATATTCGTTCTGCATTAGGCGGAGAAAAGTCTAGTTGTCTGTCCCTCTTACTCGAAGTCTTTACCGGCAAACCCGACTTCAATGAGGGCTTGCAAAATGAATGATATCAGAATCTCACTTTGTTCGTAGAACTCAAGTTTTGGAAAATCTGTGTCGTCAGTTCGTTGTTTGTCATCATGTCTGATGTGAATTGCTTCACTGATGAATGGGCAAGGATGCTTGGTAGACACACTGCCAGCATCTTCTCTTCTCAAATCTTCACGCCTAACCGTTGACCTCTTTCTAGTTATATAGAGAAATAAAACTCTTCATGATGTATATATAACAAGAACTTGGCATCGTATTTCACTCACATGCCATCTGCCGGCCAGAGGTCAGGTTCAAGGTCGTTCAACCAAGTCTCTGAACCCAAGCTCACATCAACAAGTGATATAGTTTATATATTACCGTAAGAGGTGCACCAAAATGCGTGCGAAACTCCTCGTCCCAGATCATACAACTCCAACTCGTCTCTTACGACCCATACCCGGCCCAGTTTCATAGAAGCAACTCAAGAGTGTAAGTGAAGCCTTGGGGTTTCACTCTATTATATATAACGTTCCTCAGACTCTCAGCCTTCCCAGCCATTATGCCAAAGCCATGAGAGAAGAGCGAGGAACAAGAAGTATCTACATGGGGTGGCACCCGAGTCTCTGCGCTCAGCGATACAATCAAATTTTCAAGACTGCCCATCAGGCGATGCCCCTCTTCAACTACATTAACCCTCAAAGGTCAAAACAGTGTTTCTGTTTCAGCGTTTACTCAGTTCACCACTGGCGACCAGTGGGCCAGAAACAGACTTCATCGAGCCTGGCCAGTTGTCATGACCACTTGCGCTTCTCTCACTTCCCTATAAGACAGGTTATGAGCCCTCTAGACCTTTCGATAGTTGTGAATTCTGCTCAACGCTGCGCCTTTCCATTAGGCATTTAGACAGCTCAATGAGTATCTGTGTATTTCTCATCAAAGAACAAAGGAGGGCCTCCATAGCCATTTTACGAAGCTTGCGCCTACAGTCGGCGCAATACCCCGCGTTTCTACCTTTAACAATGCATTGAGGTTCCGTTTGTGGAATAAGTCACTTTTTTCAAAGTCTTCAACATGACCTATCAAGTCTTCCTTGAACAGCCTAGGAGGACTGTGATGTTAGAATAGAGTACCTCTTCGTGCTCCCCCTTGCGCCTCGTCTCGAGCACGAAGCCAAAAGCTGTTGCGGCAAGAGTTACGTAGCATCGTATGAGACGCAGCGAACTACTCTGATCTTGGCGCGATCGAAATCTTACAACAAAGGAATGCACGGCAAACATTGTTGGGCTGTGCTGAGACTTGGGTGTCTTGTCATAATATGAACAAAGAGACGAATGGACGCCACCTCAGCAAATTAATACAACTCGACTCTTGCAAGATTCGTTATTGAATCGTGGATTACTCGTTTTGACGTTGAACAGGTACTCACTTCCTTACCTGCACAAAACAGCCTGACAAGTTGACCAATGATACTCACAGCGATGACGACGATGACCAAGACCAAGACCAACACCAGACTGGTGGTTTTTGACGACGTCGACTCGGAGGGAGATCAAAAGGGAGGGAAGGGAAAACAGAAGTAAGATAATATGGAAGAGAGCACCGACCAAGAGTTTACCAACGAGAAATCCACCGAGGCTGTCTCGACAACTGGGGCGCCGAACGCAACAAAGGGGTTGACTACAATTAAAGCTCCTACCACGGCCATTAGCAAACATTTATTCATTTAATATTTCTACCAACGTATAGACCGCTCCATGACGATCATATTTCCGAGCTTAAACATGTCTAGAGTTATGGCTAGGAGACTTCCCACACCTATCTGGGATTGATCACATTCCTATGGTGATAAACTAGAAGCAGGTATGTTCTCATGAAATAATGCGACTTGGCTGTACTCCTCATAGAACTCTTGTGGCTGACCTTACCTTCTTTGTCCCAGTGTCGTGAACAAAGAGACGACAGATGCCGACTCATGCTCCCATCAGCTGTGTCATTTCGAATTAATACCCCTTTTAAACACAGCTATAATTAAGATCATAAGGAGCATTAATACAGCTATCACTAAAAGAAACGATACTTGTCTCAGTGATCTCAACCATCATCATCATCACCACCACCAATACCAGTCTGCCAGTGCTGACACTCAGCAATGGCTTCTAATAATGTCAATGGCTTTGTCGAAGTCTTGTACGACGTCGCCGCCTGGATTGGGACGCCTAAGCCTCAAGGGGGGACTCTCTTTGCGCATCTCCAGGCTCAGGGTGCTTCTGGGAATATCTACGAGACACCGAATCGGCTGTACGTCAAAAGAATGGAACAGTGTACCCGGCTCGTCCTTGTAGTTGCAGAAAGCAAACTATCAATGGTCAATAAGAACTTGACCGAAAAGATCGAAGATGCAAATTTGAACGCAGAACATGAACCTCGCTTAACGAACTCGCGTGTGGACGTCCTTTCATACGGGCAGCTCTTCAACATGCTAAAGGGATGGAGAGACCAGAATTCTTGGAACGGCAGCGCCCAGGCATGGTGTTATCGGTATACAACGTTCCTGATGGATGTCGACCCTGGATTTTCTGCAGAATTCGTCCTTGCCTTGAACGCTGCAACAGTTTTCATAAAGACGTATCATGAGCAGAGATCAGCGACGCTGGTGAAGCTGATCACAATGTCCTCCGAAGAGATTCATCCAATAATAGGGAAGCTTTTCAACCATTTCGACTCCTGCCAGAACTTTCGGCTCCCTGAGTTGGAAGATACGTACGCGCCCAGACATGTTTTCGCGAATAACGCGAAGCAAACACTACTGCAACTCGAGTCGTGGGTTCATGCCCGCGGACGGCATGGAAAGCACACAATCATCACGTTTTACGGTGAAGATATCATGCCTGATGAATGGCGCGGAGATGCATTCATTGGGACGTTCATTCCCGTCCAGTTGATTCATCCAGGTTTCATGGAAGTCATTGCGGCCAACACCAAAAATCAACGTATTCTGGTTTCTTTTCCTCCAGACTTCCAAGCTGACAGCAAGTTTCCGGCTACAGGCACAGTCCATGTAGTGCCAAGCATTAGACGTCGACGAACCGTTTGGGACTCTTCAATAGGGCACGAGATAGCGAAGACCATCCCGTTGTCGATGCAAGAGAGGAAGGCTCAAATGTCTGCGTCGTGTTGGTTTGAAATGGATGACGAGAGTGTGTACACATATGCACCCGGAAACTATCTTACCTCTCCCGAAGGTGACCGTGTTCTCTCAATGAAGTTTGCTTGTGAGCAAATTGAGGGGTTTGTAGCGGCGTTGGCGGATCTGGAGAACTGGCCTGACGAGACGCTCTGGATCACCCGTATTGCCTCTTCTCCTCCCTATCCTTTCCCTGATTATAGTTATATCGATGATGGAATTGCAGACGTTAAGAAGCGGCTACAGATACAAGGACTCCTTGGCCACCATAATACGCTGGGGGAAGCCATAGCTCCCCAAGACAGGCTATTCCACAAAATCAACGAACGTCTGTCGTACAACGGCAAGGTAGCGTATGTGATGGCTGTTCTGTCGGCGCCCAATTTCACTCTGCTCAAAATGCACCTGTCTGCAGCTTTGTCTGTCGGCCTCAAGCGACTAGTCAAGATCAACTGGGAAGGATGTGACGCACAGGACATACAGCATATTCGAAGTCTCGCTGCCTGGAGTCGTACGCGCCATATTGCCCCATATGGAACCCTCTGGACTAAGCTCGGCTTAATGGAAGCTATATGGACGAAGCATGCCGCGGGTCTTTGCCGTTTTATCTCAGAATCAGGGGTTGTTGATGGCCGGGTCTCTGCCTTGATCACACCGAGGTCAATGTGGATGGCTTGCAGGCAGCGTATTTCCAATCTGTTGTCAGAGGAACAAGTCGCAGTCCCAAACGAGATGAGTTTCTTCAACCGTGCTTGGGAAGTAAAGGAGGGAGATTACCCGCCGCTGTGTTACGACTTCTTACGAGCGTACTCGAACCAGGTTGCCATGGTCGACAAGCACGAAAATGGCCTACAATTTGTCGACTTTACGTCTTGGAAGCCACTGAATTGCACACAAGATGTCATGAACTTGGTGGATTGGGACAAGATCCTTGCAAATGAGTCATTTCCCTTGATAGGGTTCTACACTGCCTCGATTCAGCCGCCAGATGCGCAAAAGGCCATAATTTCCGACTGGAACTGGATTCCCGCTGGGCTTTGGACAACATGGGGTCAGATCATCAGGTCCAATGACTATATTGGAACTGAAGCTCTCAAGATAGAAAAGTCTGTCGTCCAAGAGCATATTGACGAAGAGGATGGCGATGAAGGAAATGCAGAACAAGAAGATGATGAGGAAGAGGGTGCCGACAAAGAGTAAGGGGGCAATTTTAAGACGAGAAAGAGAGCATGCCGTATATCTCGTATGCTATACTAGATTATATCCTATTGTTTGAGTTGGTTGGAACATCTAGGGTACTTATTATTTCGTGGACTTTGAATACGCATATACTTCAAGCCGCTTGGAGTTAGACTTGTCAGGTTCAAGCGTATGAAATGTGGTATGTGAAGAATGGGTAGCCTTTCGAGTTCTTCTTTGATGAACTTGTATTGCAGAGCTTGACGAGGGCTAGGGGATGGCAGAAGACTTAACATCTCAAACCTAAGTAATAAGGCTTGGGTGAGTTTACGAGAATCAAGGTAAACTTATGAACCTCTCTGCTTTTGGTAGGTTATTTTTATATCCCCATTTAGGTCCCAAGCCTTCTGACAGCCCGAGTCAAGTCACCCTCAGCACTTCTTGACGTTGCTAACTCTAAGGTATCTACAACTGTCCCCCATACTCCTTCTCAACTTGAAAGCCTTCATGATTGTATTTCTTAGTAAGGAACGACCACCAGCCTCGTCGTACAGATCAGGTAAGAGTCAAAACTTGACTCTTGAACTTTTCCATTTCATTTCACTTTCGCCATCATCAATTGCTCACTCAATGACCCAACCATCCTGCAAATCGGCTATCCAATTATATTCTATTCGATAACTTAACAGAACAGATGAATTAGCCTCTCGAATAACCAAGATGAATCATACGGTCCTACCACGCGGCAATATTGATCCCGTCCTCTTACAAACAAGGGCGAGGTTCCCCAACTTGCACCTGCACACCTATTCGGAGGTGTGCCGCACGCAAATAAAATACCTCAGCGGTAATCTCACCTATGGATTGAAATTAGATCATCTCAGGAAGGCCATCGTTCACTCTAACGGTCTAGTCCCTCAGTCAAACATTGTTCACGCCGTCAGCAGACCCATAGGGGTAACAACACAGTCAAACTGTATTATATCTGGGCCGTAAACGTGAATAATGAAGTCAGTTTGCACGACATGTGTAGAGATATCCGCGGAATCATGCCGGCGGAGCCAACCAGGGTCAGTTTTGTCATGTGCATTGAAACCAGTGGCACACCAACACATACTCTGCCATTAGTTACTGCCGAAGTAGATCAGAATGTTCTAAACAATCTTCTCATACGGAACCAGGATGGTTTCCCATGTCTACCCAGCGTAGCACCAGGAGCCCCAAGGGATTTTAAGCTTCAGAACCCTTTTTTGTTTGACGTGTGGTTGGGACAGGTTGATGACTACACAAGGGTCACGCACCATTACAGGTGCCTTCACATCCGTCATGTCAGCTTCATTATGACTTTCCAAACTGTTTTGGATCTCAACCGCCCCAGGCTAGACAGTGGTCCAATGCCGAACAAGCGCCCAAGGTAGGAAGACGACGAAGGAAAAGGAAACAACAAACTATCAGTGAAGAGGGTGAGGAATGAACCAAGGGAGGACGAAGAATGGAGGCTGAATGGAACGGCTTAATGAACATGAGGCTCAAGTTCAAAAGTAATCAAGCAATTATCAACTAGTCTGATCCATGCCTTAGAATTGCTCATCGCCGGTGGTGGTTCTTTTTGATGAGATTTGGGAATAGAATAAATACAAAACTAAAGGAATTATCAGACTTAGGTGATGTCCCTATAATATTAAGAGGTAGCCGGAATAAATATACAACCACATGGGAGGTTTTGATCTCCTCACTAAAGCAAGCCAAAAATTTGGAAGCGTTGTGTACCAGTCCCCTAATTCTCAGATCTAAAGAACCTAAAATTCTACCTATAATTTTTTTTCTCAGTGATGATTTGTAGTGCGTGGTCAATCCAAGTTGCGAGATTCACTGTTTGCTGCAAAGGTGACCACGTGACTTGGGCCGATATCGTCACTGTGCGGACCGCTCTGAAGTTCCAAGTAAACAAACACCAAGAATCCCGCCAGGATGGACCGCATACTCGACGCACAGATACAAAATGCGCTTGACTTAGTTCGCACCTCTGTGCGCGCCGGAACTCCCATGGAGACCGCAGTACAAGAACTCAAGCGAGTTGCAGAGTCAATGCAAATGGCCGAGGATAGCGAACGTGCCAAGTGGCTCCAGAATGAGAAGATCTTGCTCGATCGGAAGTTTGAGCAGCTGGATGGCGTGAAAACCAGCAACGAGCAGGTTTGGGGGGCTCTTGAGCACATGTCGAAGAACCTTGGAGTCTTCACAGCTGCCGTTCATGGTACCGATGCGACCGGGAGACATCGACTTGGACAACCTCAACTTGACGAAAGCCGCCTTGAGTCTATAATGAGCTACCTCTAGAAGAGGCTCGATATGATCTCAGAAGGCAAACAATTCGAGGAAATGGAACGTAATCTAGACAACACCACGAAACGTCTTGAGGCTATCGCATCAAAAATGAAGGCAAAGTTTAAGCGCAAGAGCAAAACGAAGCTTCGACGAGCCCTTGTACAGGTAAATCCAGCAACAAGAGAGGTTCTTAGGCATTTTCGCTAAGTCAATCACTCCAACACGAACACATTAGATGAAGACAGGCCAAGATCAAAACCGTCAATGCTGTCAGATACCTTTGCTTCAAACTCGATGATGAAGTTACTCCAAATCTCACCCCGGGCATGTGGGGTATGAAACGGGAGACGAGCAACGTGGTGGACTAGATGAATGGTTGATTATTCTCATGAGAGCTAGGAGGATACTAGATGCATGTATGATCGGTGGACGAATTACCTGCTGTTATGTTGTGTTGTAGTACGGATTCTTGGGACATGGTCGCTTCAGGAGAAACACTCTGCATTTCTTTTCATACTGCCAATTCAGTACTTCCACCTGAGTAAGATCATCATAAACAACTGTATGAACACCTTACCAATAGCTCTTATTAAACCAATATGTCTGTACAATTCCGACAGGGCATTCGAGTGGATGCCTCGAAACAGGGGATCCCGCCTGACCACGCCTACCTTAGTTGGACCGTCAATGGTAGACGGCCCGCCTTCAGGCTCTTGCCCTCTGTTATTTCCCAAAATTTCTTACCCCGCTTCTCATTGCTTTCTTTTCTTCTTCAATATCAACCGCTGCATTGTACGTTAATGATACAGAACAGCGAAACCATGTTTAACAGCCATCCTCATTATGGTGACAGTGCTCGCGGCGGCTGAGGGCAAGGCCGAGGTGGTCGCCGTGGTGATGGAAGGAGAAGAGGTCAAGGTCGAGGAGGCCGTGGAGGGATCATGGACAACGTCCAAATGCCAATAACCCGGGCCAAGCCCAAGGCTACACTCCACAGATGCCACTCCCTCAAACTCAATTAGCTTCAGGTGTTCAAATTACGCCTTTCTTTATGCCATCAGGGCCAAGTCCCAGGTTACAATCCACAAATGGATTTTGCTGGACAGAACATGCCACTCCCTCAAGCGCAGATGATCCCAGATTCTGATCAAAATATCATAAGTTTCGTGGGGAGGCTACCTTGCAGCTTTCCAGAACATGAACGGAACCCAGAACTGGTCCAGTAACGGTCAAATGACCAACCAAACTCAGCCAGTTTATGGTGCCCAGCAGATGGGCAGATGCCGCCAAATTACCAACCAGATACAGCCTGGTTATGGTGTCCAAATGGACAGCCAGAACATCCAGAATCAGTCAAGCATTCAAGGCGATGACACCATGAATCCTGGGGCTCAGTCTTACGGAGTCGTAGGACAGAGCGAAGAAGGGAAGATGGTTCGGTGGTTTACACAACTCGCTATGACGGGTATTTCAACGGCCGAGAGTCTCTTTTGAATGCCATACACGAAACCGTCGGTGAAAATGACCATGTCACGTACACGGCCAGGATTTATCCAGCGTCGGAAACAGACTAATCTGATGCGCAGATTGACCAGCCTTCACCGGATCCAATGGAACCGGATTAAGACGTCACCACATGTGTGAACTGCAGTGGCAGATTCATGTAGTATCTGAATGCTGGAAAGTCAAGAAGGACGGGTTTACGACAGGCCGGGCTATCTGCAATACAGTTGAGCACAATACTAGTGAATGTCCTCAATTCCTCCAAGACCAGTACGAGCAAGTCCGTCTACTGGTATTCAAGAGAGCTAAGCTGCCACCACTTAGGGGCATATATTAGCATATTCTCATGGCCGAACTCGAGAGACAATAGAGATATCACCATTCCAGGGCTCTCTTGGACTGCGCGTTTCAGTGCAAGGCACTTCGGTGATGCGGTCCTCGACAAAGTTCTCGAATATCATATGAGACATGAATTTTACCAAACGTATAGTAATCCCAAGACCGATTCTTGGTCGACTGCCAACTGGCATGCTAGTCACCAATCGAAATTCCGTCGACAGACGCCTACCCATGGACTGACTGAATCTCAAACAGATGGTCAGATACCTGCCGAAATGCAAATACAAGGACGGTTAATCCCTCAACTTGTTTGTGGATTTCAATTATCAGCTCATATTCTCCGACGATGAGATGAGAGCAAAGGCAAAAAGGCTTTAAGTAGTTGCAATCCTAATCGGCCAAAGACAATGTCCCAACACCGGGTTGGTGGTAATTCTAGAGATAAGAAATAGTAAATAAAAGTATTATTATTAGATTATGTATATTATCTAATTTATAATTATAGGTAGGTATAGTG